>VCAZ01000139.1:994072-1059072 GCA_005784505.1 Bagarius yarrelli
CTCTCTCTCTCTCTCTCTCGCTTCTCTTTTTTCATCCTTCCTTCAGATGAAGTCTGACATCCCGTCACCAGTCAAAGCATTGTTTGGCGTTGAGTTACGATGTAGCTGTGAGATGGATGTTGAGCGTTCCGGCTTTCTCGGACGCCGACATTCTCTCTTTATTTTTCTACCAAAGCATTTTTCTTTCCTTTCGCCCTTGAGGGCTCTGCTTGTTTTTTTTTCTTTCTTTCTTTCTTTCTTTTACTTGCTTTTACTCTGCAACATTAACGACGGCGACCTTCGTTTGAACTCGAGGTGCTTTCTAAGCGTCACATTTTAAACACGTACCGTGTCCAACCTCCAATAATTCACCCACATCCAGACGTCCTGACGGGCTGTTTAATATTTACCGAATTAACAGGGTCTGTCTGACAGGAGAGACAGGAGGAACGGCTACTTCACTAGCTACTAAGCAACTTTTTTTTTTCTTTTTCTTTAAATAAAACGACTCACAACTGTTTTTCTTCACATCTGTCAGTTCGATCATTCGTTCGTTCGTAAAGAGACGATAAACGCCGTTCCAGCTGAACGCGGCGGTCTGGTTTTAATTAGAAGCTCCTGAAAGCTAATAGTCGGCTTGAAAAATGACACATTACTGCAAATTACCCCTGGCCGTGTTTTAATAACCTCACGTGAACACGGGACTGGTGTACTTTTGTGGGTTTCTCCTAACAAATCTCCCGGATTTAAGCGGTGCGATGAAAAGGTAGTCGAGCAAAAGGCGTCTTCGGGGAGCGCCGGACCTGGGCCGGGTTTCACCAGACACCTTTTTCATTTTTCCACCCCGTCAAGGACGACGCTGCGACGGGCAACTCGATACGCATAGATGAGCCGACTTTCGTCCCACTCCTTATCCGTCCCACTGAAATTCCTGCAAAGAGCTGAAACACTCGAAAAAGAAGTATTGAGCATAAGCATTATTTGTCTAAAAACTAGCTAACTAACTAATTAGCTAACCTAATGTGTGGTCAGCTAGTGCTCAGTTAGCTTACAGATATAGTTAATTTACTTGTTAATTAGTATATAATATAACTGATGGGTAGATTTATTGTCGTAGGTTTAACCGTATGTTGACCGGAGGGTACCGAGCTTACGCTATATAGTAACAAAATAAAATAATAACACAATTAATACTTAAAAAGACTCGTTAAGGCCATCACACACACTGATGCTGTGGAATTTGACATACTACTTGAGTAGATACTACATTTGAGTTAGGCTGTACTTGCAGTCTGTTCTGTGTAGTATGATTGTGGTTAGTATGAAGGAATTCGGACATACTGCTTCCGCCATGTTGTTACTTACATTTACAGCATTTGGCAGACGTCCTTATCCAGAGCGACTAACAGCTATCTCATTTATACAACTGAGCAATTAAGGGTTAAGGGCCTTACTCAGGGGCCCAGCAGTGGTAAAATGGTGGTGCTGGGAATCCAACCACTGTATCAATTCCCTCCCACAACCACCAGAGGGCGCCCTCAGATAAATACTAGCACCACTTCTGGTGTTACTTCCGATACTTAGCTGTGTATGCTAGCACACCACGTTGCGAAGTATTGTTAGGTCGCCTACATACTAAGCGTTCTGATGTCTAGGTATTGGATATTCTGGTTTGGATCTTTTCTACGTCTATTTTACGATTTCTGTCTTCAGCTCTAGAACCAAATCTGGAAGAAAAATCTGGGAGTTTTAGAGCTTATTTAAGAAAGTTCTGGACAGATATTTTTATGACCCAGTTACTTATTCCAGAATTGCTATCTTTTTGTGTTTTCATTCATCTATTCTTTTCTTTTATTTTTTTTCTTCTTTTTTGTTCTGTTCGTTCTTTCTTTCTTTCTTTCTTTTCTTTGCTTATATTCTTTTCTATTCTTTTCTATTCTATTCTATTCTTTTTTTTTCTTTTCTTTTCTTTTGAAACTGCATTTGGGAAGTATGAAGCAGAAACTTATTGAGATCAGACACTAGATAGTCACTGTAATGTGTTCATCATAATAAAGTGTGTGTGTGTGTGGGTGTGTGTGTGTGTGTGGGTGGGTGAGTGTGTGTGTGTGGGTGAGTGTGTGTGTGTGGGTGTATTTGGTGCATTTTATTGTTAAGTCATAGCTGTAATGTGTAACTCTTTATATCTTCTGGAGAGACGAATAGATTACTTTAGGCGGTAAGTTTGTGATCCGTGTGTTTTATTCTCGTCGTAATAAAATTGGAAATGTTCTGGAAAATAATCTCTAAAACGAGAGGGAACCCTGATATAAATCGGCCCTCGTGTGTCTCAGTAGAACATGTATATGATTGTTATTTTGATTTTTTTCTTTTTTTCTATATGCCAGATGTTTCACGCCTCATTCACGAAGAGTGCATCATCTTCACCGTGTGCTTTCATCTCTAGAAAACATGCATCATTGTCAATCTAACCCTCTCTCCATCCTGTACGGTAAATAAAAGCTCTCGCGCGCCGGGAGCGCGTCTGATTTCATTAGCGTTACGGGGTTTGATCTTATTCGATGTGCTTCCTACAGCATGTCGGTGTATTTAACGTACAACGTTTGAGCGATAGAAGGAAGTTAGATTGGAATAACTCTGAATCGTTCACTGAGTCATGATTCCTTTGAGTCATTTGACTCAGTAGAGGTTCGACTGCACTTGCCGTGATATTCCTCTAGAGGGCACTCAACAAATCCTTAGCATTCACAGAATCGTTGGATTCATAAATGTCTCACACTCACACTGAATCCATCAGATCCAGATGTTGTGCTACGAGTCGGAAAGATCTGCCGAATCCCACGGTTCTAATGATTCAGATGAATTGGTGGTCGTGATTTTGAGTCTTTCGTCCTCAGTCAGCTACTCGTTCCTAAAGTTTATAGCTACCAACGACTGATCTGAGTAAATAAGGAGGGGAATCATTGTGAATCCCGAGTCATATACGAATCGAGTTTATTTAATTCAAATAAATCCGGATTCGTTCAAATCTGTCCATCCAAGGGTTATCCGGTATACGGTAACATGTGGCGCTAACATTTATAAAAATCGTTTAATGTGATCCTAAAAGGACGGGTTTGTAAAACGAATCATGTATCACGTCTGAGAGGTTGCGTCACACCTGTACCGCTTTTCCAGACACCATAAATAAAGATAACGACGTTTGGCGGGAAAAGGGGAACTTTAGAAGCGTCCTGACGGCGAGATCGGACCGGTTGGAAAGCGTTAATCCGGTTAAAACTGCTTTTAGTTTTGTTATTATTATTTTTATTTCCCAGCCTCCCCCGTCTAATGCAACAGCATCGTTACAACTCTCCAGACACTCATCAGAGCTGCAGGGGGAAAGTTAGGAAAGTCGTGTGACGCTCTTCTTACTCTCTCTCTCTCTCTCTCTCTCTCTCTCTCTCTTTATCTCCTCCCTCTTTCGTTTTCTCTGACTTCTCTCTCTCTGTCTTTCTCTCTCTCTTTCTTCTCTTTCCTCCCTCTCTCTTTTTCTCTCACTTTTCTCTCTCTCTCTCTCTTTCTCTCTCTCTCTCTCTCTCTCACTCACTCTTCTCTCTCTCTCGGTCTCTTTGTCTCTCTCTCATCTCTCTCTCGCTCTCTACATCTTTCTCTCTGTGATTCTGTCTTTTCACTTACTCACTCACTTACTCACTCACTCACTCACTCACTCACTCTCCCTTCACTCTTTCCCTCTCTCTCACTCTCTTACGCTCTCTCATTTTTCTCTCTGTTTTTTTTCCTTTTGAAAAAATGGAGGCGAGGCTAAATACCTGATTATCCTGTATTTAGGCGTGTGTGTGTGTGTGTGTGGTGGGGGGGGGAAGCAGGCGGATTGTAATCAATCCTTTTAAAAATCACAGCCTGCCGCCGCTGCACTCCTCTCCGGGAGGATAAATGTGACACGGGGGCCTCCGATTCCTCTCCCTGATGAATCACTCCTCGCTTAATGATTACGGGAATTGTCATCGACTGATCATCAGTCTCCATTTGTTTCAAATCAGCGTCAGGAGTTGTGTAGGGTTTTAACAAGAGTGTGTGTGATGTGTGTGTGTGTGTGTGTGTGTGTGTTTGTGTGTTTGTATGTGTGCTTTCCCATTCTCTAGATTGCTTGTCCTCGTCTACAGCACTCTACACAGAGGTCATGTATCATACATGTAGGTTTTGGGGTGTGTGTTGATGTGTGTGTGTGTGTGTGTTAGGCGGAAAAACTCCTCATGCCTGCGTATTTCCGTTTTGGTGGCCTTGCTGGTAGCCACATGTCGACCCCATCAGCAAACAGAAGCTGTTCATTAGTTTGTGTGTGTGTGTGTGTGTGTGTGTGTGTGTGTGTGCACTCCGTCAACTCCGTTAGATTCCCTGTTTATATTTATTCAGTTTTTTTTCCGGATATATGAGCTAAGTCTTCGTTCTGACGTAAAAGCTGGCAGCTGTGTGTTTCGGTGTGTGTGTGTGTGTGTGTTCTGACCCATTTCCCTCAGCAGTCTATGTCAGATCTACATTATTACATGTCACTCTGAGGCTCGTTGATCAAACACATCCTGGAACCGCCGTGTAAACGTCTGAACTCTCGTCTGATCAGAGCACGATACCCTGCTCTGTATTAGCGACAAAATAACCCCACAGTTAATACCCTGCAGTTAATACCCATGCAGTTAATACCCCGCTTTAAAACCATTAGCCTGTATTTTTTGATCCGATTTATTGAAAATCAAGCGATATAATATTGTAAAGCAGTAAGTAGCGGTAGTTGTGGTTAGAGGTTGACCGATTAATCGGTTTTACTTATATTTTTACCTGATATTTAAGCTTTTCTCATATCGGATATCCGGATTGTAATATCGGATCCACCGATATGTGGCACTGCAGGAGGACACAGTTTACAGGTTAATTCCAAGTTGGTTTCGAGAGCTAAAAAAGAAAATATTAATGAAAAAATAAAAAATTTTATGATCAACGCTTATATTCAACAAAGACACTTTAATGACGCTGCAGTTTTTATTATTTATTATTTTTATTTGATTTATGAAAAAAAATATATCAAATAAATATTTAAAAAAAATTATTTATATTAATTTCTTTGATTTTTTATTGTTTTTTTTTTTGTCATTTAAATAATACAATAAATATCCACTCTCTAATATAGTCACTTACATCAACATGCAAAATATTCGGACATCGCTATATATATAAATATATATTTTTATATATCAATAAATATACAAGTTATTTTAATCTTTTAAACAACTTTTAAAATATTTATTTATTCTATATTTTTTGTTATTTATTCGGCGATTCGCACGGTGAAAGATTTACAAACTAAAGTTGATCATTTTTTGGATTACTTTTTTTGTTGTTGAGTCGTTTTGGCTCATTTCTGTAATATTCTGGTCACGTAGCATATACAAAAGTATTAAGAAGCTCATGAATATTCATTAAACACGATAGGTTAATAAGCAGCGCTTTCATTTGACACAGATTTCATTTGGCACGTTGCGGAGTTGGAACGACGCCACCGCATCTCAAACGCATTGCATCACTTCCGAAATCTCTCCATAATTCAGTTCCTGGCAACCTGCGCCAAACCCCAGCCAGAGGAACAGATCATCTTTTATTTGTTCTTTTTTATATTTATTTATGTTTATACTCTATATTTATCTTTCTGAATGCCGTGTGATTTATGACAAACACATGGGCCGACCCGCGACGGACCGTACCATTCTCTCCAGGAAGCTTTTCACATGTGGTTCAGAGTGTGTTTAAGTTATTAATGCACCGGTACAGTGAGACCTGAACTGAACTTGCTAGTGCTTAGAGTGGAGCTTTTAAAATAGCTACACACACACACACACACAGAGGAATCAGAGACGTCAGAATAATGGTCATTTTTTTTTATTTCTGGGTTTTTATCTGTTCTTTTACATGATTTAATCATAACGTCTCATTCACAAAAACTGAATAACGACTATAGTTTAAAAAAAAAAACATTTACAGTGTCCAGTTATCCATTTCCGTCCCAACGTTCCAATTTAAACATTCCCATTCCTACATTCCCCATCTAAACATTCCCTTCCCAACATTCCCATCTAAGCATTCCCATCTAAACAGTTCAATCTAAACATACCCTTCCCAACATTCCCATCTAAACATTCCCATCTAAGCATTCCCATCTAAGCATTCCCATCTAAACATTCCCATCTAACATCCATCTACTTCCTTCCAACATTCCAACATTCCCATCTAAGACTTCCATCTAACCATTCCCAAAACATTGGCCCATCTAACATTCCATCTAAACATACCCTTCCCAACATTCTCATCCCAACATCCCCATCCCAACATTTCCAACTAAAAAATTCCTATCAAACACTACACTGTAACGCTGTCAAATGCTTTTCTTCCTTCCTTTCTTTCTTCCTTTCTTTCTTTCTTTTTTCTTTCTCGTCTTTCCTCTTCATTACACTGATTATGACTGATTTTGTGGACTATTTTACTTTAACAACATAGACCTTTTTTCTTTCTCTCTCCGCTTTCTTTCATTCTTACCTCACATCTGTCTCTGGCTGGTGTGCAGATGGAGCCTGAAGCTGCAGGTCGTAGTGAGTGTATAAGCGCCCCTGCGGGGGGGGTGTGGAGTCACCCGAGACGCCCGACTCCCACAGGTTAATGCAGTCTTTGACGCCGCCAAATTATCCTGATGAAAACACAGCGATTGGGCGCATTTATTTTATCCTCCGCAATTATCCTCAGATCCTGAGCGCAGCGGCAAAACCATACATCACAATTAGTGGCGAGTCGAGAACGTTCGTTAGGCTCTGTCGGTGCCGAGGGACTGGATCAATGCCGCGGGTCACGAGGGAACGGACGCAGCTGCAGAAGAAGCAATTGTTTTAGATGTTTTTAGGTGCCACAAAAACCAGAACACTCCATCCTGAGATAAAAACACACAGCACCAGAACCCAAAAACACACCAGAACCCAGAAACACACCAGAACCCAGAAACACCAGAATACAAAAACACACCAGAACCAAGAAACACACTAGAACCCGACACACAACAGAACCCAGAAACACACCAGAACTCAGAAACACACCACAACCTAATAACACACCAGAACTCCAAAACACACCTGAACCCAGAAACACAGTAGAACCCAGAAACACACCACAACTCAAGAACACATCAGAACCCACCAACACACCAGAACCTAAAAAAAAAAAAAACCCAAACCCAGAAGCACTCATGAGTCAAAACGCCCACATCTGTTCAGCTGGAGTGTTTCAGGATTCAGATGCGATCTGGGTCACGGCCCACAGGAGGAGGATCTAATCACGCTGCACTTTAGTTTCCAGAGAAAAAGGAGGATGTCATTATTATTTTTTTTTAAGACTGCACAGGGAACGTTTAAAGAACCATCGCCAAACCGCATTCAGGAACAAACCTAGTTTAGTTATTTAGTGAACCATTAAAGAACCATTAATAAACAACGCAGAGTAAATTTCTCATGAGCTAAAAATGATTTTTAAAATAACTTCTTAGAGGATTGTTTTAATTCTTTTTTGTAAGGATAATAATATGTTAGGCAACAGTTTAGCTTCGACTTTAATTTTTGGATACGCAAATGTTTTTTAACGAATTCTCCGCAGAAGAACTTATTATTCTTAGATCATTTTAAGCTTCTAATATTTTTAAAGGCGTCTATGAAAAAATGGTAGTAAATATTTAAAAAATTTTAATACAATGATGTTTTATTAAATCCAAAAAACGAGTCCTCTTCGTCACCACCACATAATCACTCATCTCATTCATCATCATTAATAATAAATCTGTTTAAAGATTTAGTAAATAATGTGAGTAAAATAATTTTATTCTTCTTGCTGCCAATTTAAGCCAATTTTTTTTTTTTTTTAATAATAACAGTTTAAGGTTGTTAATCAATTGCTGGGAAAATATTATTACATATAGTTAAATAATATAACGTATAATTAGGTGTGTTTAGTTCTTATTTCAGTAATTATACTATAATAATACAATGTAAAGGATAATAAAAGTGTTATTAACTAGTAATTACATTTCTGTTGTTTTATTCACTTTTTTAAGTCCTAATTAAATAAAAAACCGACACTAAACTGGTGTAAATATTTATTTTAATAACGGATAAATTTAATATATGAATTTGATGAATTTTCTGGTCAGACACCACAACGACTTTCCTTCTTTTAACAGCTGATTTTTACGTTTTTACGATTTTTAAGTTATTCTTCTTTGTACTTTTTTCTTCTTTTTTTCTTCTTCTTCTTCTTCTTCTTCTTATTATTATTATTATTAATGTTGTAATTATTAGAAGCAGAATTAAAACAGATCGCTGGTGTGTCCCGTGTGCTGAACCGTCACCTGAGATCATCACACAGGGAATTTCAAACAAAATTAATTACAGTTCAGTCGGATAAAACCTGATATTTAATCAGAAACTTAATTAAAAAATACAAATCATATAATCAGCCCCTTATTTCTTATAATACACAGAAGAGAGAGAGACGAGAGAGAAGTGGTGAAGTAGAGGACAGAGAGACAGAGAGAGAGAGGAAGATGAGAGCGAGGACAGAAAGAGAGAGAGAGAGACTTTTTTTACTTTTACAATCTTTTATTTGACGTAAGTCATGTTATACTTTACATGTTAATCATTAGGCCCATTTAGTCAAATAGATAAATTAATAAATAGACATAAATAAACAAATGAATAAAATAAATAGACAATAAAAGAGAGAGAGAGAGAGAGAGAGAGAGAGAGAGAGAGACAGAGAAAAGGGAAAGAGAGAAGGAGAGAGAGATATAGAGGGAGGAGAGAGAATGAGAGAGAGAGAGAGAGAGAGAGAAAGGGAGAGGAGGAGAGAGATATGAGCGGGAGAGAGAGAGATGAGAGAGATTATAGAAGAGAGACAAGAGAAATCGAGAGAATAGATAGAGAAAAATAGAAAGAAAAAGATAGAGAGAGGAATATTATAGAGAGAGAGAGAGAGAGAGAGAGAGAGAGAATGAATATCCCGCCTCAATCAGTAGGTGGCATTTATAATTCAGCAGAGCAGAGATCTGTTGCAGCAGGTCAAAAGTCTGCTGCATTGAGGAGCACAGAAAGCAGGAGCGGCTCCACGGTGGCACTCGGGCGGCTGTAAAGGGCCGTGTGTGTGTGTGTGGTGTGTGTGTGTGTGTTGTACATGTGTGTGTGTTAGGGGGGGGGGTCTAATCTCGGCTGTTGTGAGAGCATACATCAGCAGTTATTGCCTGTGTTGGTTTTTAGGCGAAGATATAATCCAGTTAAAAAAAATTACTGTTCTGTATATAGAGTACATTTTAATGGAACACACATACTTACACACACACACACACACACACACACACACATGAAAACACACAGCTGACTGGTTACTGCAATAAGGGTTAACAAGGGCATGTAAAGGTGATTGTGATATGTGTGGTGGTGTGTGTGTGTGTGTGTGTGTCTTGCACGTCGTTCAGGGTGGACAAATAACCTGTAAGGCAAAATGGAAGCATCCCGATGATGTCGAATTCTTCCAAATTTTTTATTTGTTATGTTTGATTAATAAAATTTTAATTTTAATTATTTTTCTTTACATGATTTTAAACTTCTTCGGGTTATTCTTTCTATGTTTTTTGAGCTACAATGTGTGTTAAAGGAAAAGAATCAGTCTGGGCCAGTGTTAACGAACCAATTTTTCTTTCTTCTCTTCTTTCTTTGTTCTTGAACTTTTTACTGGTTTACATAACAATTATCAGAAAAATCTAAAACTTAAAATTATTTTAATTTTTTTTTTAATTTACATATTAGAGCAGCCATCACCAGCGCTAGTTGATTTCACTTTATGAGAGTTTATATTCTTCTATTTTACGTATTTTTTTAAAATTAACGATATAATAATCGAATAAAATCTATGACAATATAATCTAAATAATAGCTATAAATATTCATACCATGCATATTTGTAAAGATTCTTTACTGTGTTTTAGCTGTCATCACCGCCTCTGTTTTATTTAACATTTTTTGTCATTTTTTTTTCTCTTTTTTAATTAAAAAAAATCTAATTAATTAATTGAATAAAACGTCTTCCTGTTTATTCGTTTACACAAATAAAAATCGAGTACTGTTTTACTTTAATTGAGCGCTCATCACAGTCACTATTGTTTTAATTGTTTTCAGTTAGAAGTTTTTTTATTAAAAACGCAATTTAAATTAACTAAATAATATACGTTTGTATTATTAAAATTTTCGGTTTTACTTGCGATTTTTCTCTGTTTTTATCACCTTTTTTTTGTTTGAAAAAAAGATCAAAGTAATTAAATATAATTATAAAGACAATTTAACAGTTAATTATAAAAAAAGAGATTCATTTTTTATAGTTACAGTGCATTTCAGTTCTTGTAACTAAGAGGCTCTCATCTCATCATCATCATCATCACATCAGCTGTTTTCTCACTTTTAAATTAAGTATCTATTTAAACAAAATAAATGTAAGTCAACGAAATAAATTTAAAAAATAAATTAAAAATAAAAATACATTATATATGTTTATTTCCTTTCTATAAATCATATTTTATGCTATAAAAGACCTTGTATAAAATCAAATGTGCTACTTTCCTTCCTGATGGCCAATCACATCAGGCTTAAAAATAAAGAAAGAGTAATTTTAGGTAAAAAAAAGAGAAAACAAAAAGTAAAACGAACAAGTTTTGATTTCAATGGAGTGTTTATGTGTTGTTGGTTTGTTAGTATATTTTAGATATAATATATTATATATATTATATTACGGGGTGTGTGTGTGTGTGTGTATAAGGTGTGAAGGCTGTGGTTTGTTCTGTATCTTAATTTAGGAATAATTTTAAAAGCCAGACTTTGTGCTCATCACCTCTGGTTAATAAAGGAGAAGTTCACCTTATAGTTTTTAACAGTAGCCCGTTCTCCGCACTCTCCTCGCTCCCCTTCGCTCCCTCCCTTTACCCACACATCCTTCTCACCTTATTGAATTATGGATTTCAGCTTTTTTTCTATCTGGAGTCTCCACACTTTCAGCCTTACAAACAATCACACACACTCACACACACTCACACACACAGTGTAAAATTTGCGTACTTAGGACAAAACAAGGCAGAAAGGAGGATAAGCGGCAAAGAAACTTGTCAGGAGAAGGAGGAAAATTTCCATACGGAGCAACCGGCTGTCAGACGTTTTTTTTTTTTTTTTTTTTCCTGGAAATTGCAGCGAGTCACATTTACTAAGGGTTAAAAATGATGGAGAGAAAAAAAAATATATTCCTTCTTAAAAAAAAAAAACCTGGATGTGGAAAGTTTTCAGACTTCCACTGGAGATGCAGTCACAAAAGCTATGTAAATTTGTGTGTGTGTGTGTGTGTGTGTGTGTACACACACGTGTGTATGCATATGTGTGTGTGTGTGTGGGGGCACTCGGGGACGCGTCAGTGTGTGTTGGTGCGTGAATATAGACGGGCCAGTCGCTGAGCTGACATCTCCCCGTAGCCTCTCACTCCATCCACACGCCTCCAGTGGCACATATTTATACATATATTAAAATCAGGAGCCAATCACGCTTCAGCAATAAGGCACCACTCGCTCGGGTATCTAAGGGAAAGTCCTCGCTGTCTTTCCTCTGTCCCACCCGTCAAACCCCACCCCAGTCCACACTCTGGACACTTCCTTTAAATGGATGGAGATATTATTATTTAGTTTTTTTTGCTGTTGAGGATTAAATTGCTGAGATTCCGATGTGATGAGACGCCATGAAGAAAACCGACATCTAAAAAGGCACCAGATTAAAAAGACACATTACAGAACCCGCAGGTTTGTTACTTCACATCCCAGCTTGGGTTCAAGTGCAGGGCCAGACATGATACATCGCCACCTGGAGCAGGAGGCGGGTTAAGGTTCAGGGGTCCAACTATGAGCAGGAACCTAAAAAAAAAAACCCTTGCATTATCCCTTTAACATAATTGAGCAATTGGGGGTTAAGGGCCTTGCTCAGGGGTCCAACAGGGGAACTTGGTGGTGCTGGGAATCGAATCCGGATCTTCCAATTAGCAATCCAACACTTTAAACACTGCGCTACCCCTTCCCCAGAAGCTGGAACATTAATAAAACTGTACAGATAAACATCTAATATGAAACTGAACTACAGATAAAACATCTGGAATAGAACTGAACTCAAAACAGATAAAACATCTGGAATAGAACTGAACTCCATACAGGAAAAAAAAACATCTGGAATAGAACCAAACTCTGTACAGATAAAACATCTGGAATAGAAGTGAACTCCGTACAGATAAAACATCTGGAATAGAACTGAACTCCATACAGATAAAACATCTGGAATAGAACTGAACTCGGTACAGATAAAAACATCTGGAATAGAACTGAACTCCATCCACATAAAAACATCTGAAATAAAACTTAACTCTACACAGATGATATGCTTGAGGTCTCTCTCACACACACACACGCACACACACACACACACACACACACACACACACACACACTCGTTCCCCAGCTCTCTCTCTCTCCCTACCGGACACACACACACACACACACACACACACTCTTTTCATGTTTATCACTCACCTGTTCTTTCCTTACACTCACTTAGACTCCCCATCTCCTTCTCCTTTCTCTCTCCCTCTCTCTTTCTCTCTCCCTCTCTCTTTTCTCTCTCAGCACATTTACCCCTCAGTGGTGTGTAAGAATCCGGGAAAACACACGGTGGGGGTGAGGCTGAGGTCAGAAGGATCCATTAAAAACCTCACATTCATGCAGACACACAGACTCAGGAATAAAGAGGACACAATGCAGAGAGGAGCGCGGGAGCGGGACGCTCTGTCACCCCCGCTCACATCTGATGTCCTTCTTTTTCTGCCCAGGGAACTTTTTAAGAAGCGGCTAATGCTTAAATGGGGTTAGGGCAAGGTTAAAAAGTGCTACATGAGCGCACTCATAAATATTTGAAGCCTCTGACTGGAGAGAAGAGCTGCAGTGTTCATGAGCCGCACTTCTCCTCGCTCCATTTCTCCTACAAGTGCAGGCTTTTCACTCCGCCTTCCAGACCACACCTCCTTAACACCCCCCTCTCACCCCTCCAACCCCCCTCACCCCTCCACTTTCACACCCAACCCTGTGTTTGTGTTGACTTTAATCGACGCCGTGATGTTCGTAGGTGTTTTTTATGCTCTTTTTCCATCACACACACACACACACACCACCACCACACACACACTCTGCTTTAAGCCGTGTGTAAAGAACGCTGGCGTAAAGGATGTCAGCGGATTCTGGAGCCTGAGCCGGTGTCAGGGTGAATTGTGGGACAAACGCTCCTGATCCCCGGTGCACTTAGTGCTGTCAGTCACTGTCAGGGGTTATTTCTCTGGCTCAAACACACACATACACACACACACACACACACACACACACACACACCCAGTACACAACTCTGCCTAACCTTCAATGCAAAACATAGATTTATATATTAACCATGGTGTGCAAAAGTTTTGGTGCCCCTGTTGATAGGATTATTGTAATAAATATTATAAAATATTAGAAATATAATTAATTAATATAAGATATTTATTTATATGTTTATGTATCAATGACCACTTTTAAAACTTAAAAGAGAATTAAGATTTTTCTCATTTATTAATTCTCTTAAACTTAATGATTCTTAATTAGCTTAAAATCTTAAGCTTAATTGCTTACAGTCGTTTATTATTGAGTCAGCAAACCTGCAGTTAGTTAGTTAGTTAGTTAGTTAGTTAGTTAGTAATCTTATTTAACTAGATAAAACTTAAAACTTTTAAAATATAATTTAAAAAAATGAAAAAAGCCAAACCATTTAAAATAATGTAAAAACATTCCTACGAGATTATAAGTATATATAGTATATTTTTCTTACCCACCTTTTATAGTTAGTTTAGTTAGTTACCTTATCAACCAGGGTAAAACCACAAACTTTTAAAACATCTAAATAAAAGAAAAAAAAGAAATATAATAATTTATATATAAGTATATTTTCTTTACCCATTTTTTACTCAGTTTTAAAGTAGTTAGTTACTTGTTATTGTAACTATTTTCAACCAGATAAAACTTAAAAAGTTTAAAACTTTTAAAACCATTTTTTTTTTTAAAACAAACCCCCTCGACATAGTAATCCAGAATTTCCTACAAGCTATAATTAATATGTAAGTATAATTTCTTTACCCATTTTTTACTTATTTAATAGTTGTTAGTTAGTTAGTTAGTTAGTTAGTTCTTTTTAAAACTAACCGGCTGAGAAGTCATTAAAAGGCATGAAAATAAGTTAACACAAAATTAAAAAAGAGACCAAACCATTTGAATTTGTGATAATATCATTTCCTAAGTTTATAATTTTATATATTAATATATTTCCTTACGAAATTTTGCTCGTTTTAACATTTTGTTTAATAAATTAGTAATAATAATAATAAATACTTTAATACTATACTATATCTTTTTTATAGTGCATGTATATACATATCTTATACTTTATAGCCATTTTTTATTTTATACTACATATACTACATAGTTATAGTTATTTCACTGCATGTTGTACTCGGGTATGATTATGTATGTAACCAATAAAAAAAATTGAAGAATAACAATAATAATAATACATTAATATTTCATATAGGTTTGACTGTAAGATACTGAACCAGGAAGTGGTCATGTGATAAACGAAGGACGGTCTCAGTCTCGGGAGACGGACGAATCGTTACCCTTTCCGCTATAGTAGATAGTCTAAGCCTATAAAGCTGCCACATGATGAACAAACGACTCGGGAGAATATGGGATGTTCTACATACAGATTGAACCAATGGCTCTCTGTGACAGCTTGTGCTTGAGTCATATTAAAGATTCGTTTGAAATGTATGAATCGTTTATGAGTGACACATGATTTCTTCTATAGTAAATAACGAATATAAATCAGAGAAATAAATCAGTCACAGTTACATTTAATGTTGTGATGTAATGCATTGTACTATAAAGACAGAACTAAAGTTAAACTGGTTGTACGTTTCATAGCACACACACACACACATACACACACACACACACACACACCTGTGTTGTATATTTCTTTGGGGAAAGTCAGCATGTTGCACCTTGTTTAAGTGACATAATTGGAGCGTAAAGACCTTTTATTTTTCGCCGTCCTGAGAGATGCTGTTATCTGGACGAGCCGAAATCCCTGCACAGATGAATTTTGGGTTCACTGGAGTTTCAGAAAAAACTTTATTCATTTTGTAACGTAACATTTTTAATCTTTATGTTTTACAATAATGTTAAATACATTTTAAATATCTATAAGTATATTTTTATGATCCTTGGTGTTCAAATAGCATCCGTAAAGTCCGGATAACTCTTCTTCTGTGCTTCAGTGTCGCTTTCAAGCTTTTTAGACTTAAAACTGGAGTTAAAGCAGTTGGACAAGGGTTCCAAGGGTTCCCAGGGTTATCAGGTTATAGAACCTGAGGATTCACCACACTTTAGTCCAGGGTTCTCATTTAAAGATTAATATTTAATAAATTACTATAAACATTAGATGGTTACAATTAATTAATTTTAAGATTAGAATTAGGATTAAAAATTCTGAGTTTAAAGTGTGACGTGTAGGTAAGAATTGATGTGGAATCAGGATTTTAATTTTAATAAAACATTTTAAGATGATAGCTGTAAAGCTAGTAAAGTTATAAACCTTTCAAAAAAAAAGTTTTGAATTGATTTACGATTCTATAAAAAAAAAAAATCTATAAATATTTTGAAGACAATCCTTGAAATTATAATAGTCGAGATTAAGATTATAGTTTAACTCAGATGAAATTATACTTCAACGAGGTTGATGTTAGAATTAAGTAACATTTAGGTTTAACAGATTATTTAGGATTTTAATTCTGGCGAATTAGTCTGGTTTAATCTGGTTTTCATTAAAATATGGATTCAGGTGAAGTTTTTCGATTAGGCTGAGTTTAGGATTAACTGCAGGATTGACGATATGTTAGGATTTAGGATGTTAAGAAAAGTACTAATAGTATTTATTTTTTAAAGAAAAAAATGATTGGGAAATTAAATTAGGCTTGGAATCAGGATTGAGACTAAACTCTAGATTTAGAGACAATTTTGGTTATGGGATAGGTTTCAGGACTAAATTTAGGTTAGAATTAAATTCAGGTTAGGGTTAGGATTTGGGATTAAATTTAGGTTAGAATTAAATTTATGTTAGGGCTAGGATTTAGGACCAAATTGAATAGAATACTTAGGTTTAGGTTAGATTTGGATTTAGGGTAAATTAGGATTAGGATTAAATTTAGGTAGGATTACAATGAGGTTAGGATAATTTAGGTAAGGATTCGAGAATGTTGGATTAAATGCAGGTTAGGATTAATAAGGTTAGGATTAAATTAGTAAGATTAATGAAGGTTTAAATGATTAATTTAGGTAGGATTAACTGAAGGTTAGAATACATTGATTAAATAAATGAAGGTTAGGAGGTTAGGAGAAATGAAGGATAAATTTAGGTAAGGATTAAATGAAGGTTAGGATTAAATGAAGGTTAGGATAAAATTTAGGTAAGGATTAGTTTGAGCCTGAAAGCATTCTGTTTACGAATGTGTTGAGTGTGTGTGAAGATGAGTTTATCATTCATTAGTTCAGATAATAACCAACTGTGTGTGTGTGTGTGTGAGACGACTCTGGCTGATTCAGGAACATGTTTAAACAGATGATACCTGCAGGGAGCGTAAATAAACGGCGGTGCGGTTTTTATTTAGGTGAAGAATCGATACGGCGGGAAATGAGTTCGCGAACAGACCAGCCGTGTGTCGCGCTTTAATATCACACACGCCGCCGCACTCAGGACGCGCCTAAAGGTCAACAAGCACAGGCCGCGCAGGGCACGTCAATCACCAGACAGAGCTTTATTGAAGATGCCGCCAGTGTGTGTGTGTGTGTGTGTGAGAGAGAGTGAGAGAGAAGAGTGTACAGACAAACAGATAGACAAATCGGAGTATAAGTTCAGGTTCACATTTTACTTCACTAAAAAAGTTCTGCATTTACTCAATACACAAAAAACCCACATTCTCTCTATCTATCTATCATTCTCTCTCTCTCTCTCTCTCTCTCTCTCTCTCTCTCTCTCTCGCTCACTTTATATTTATCTTGGTCTCTATCTTTTCTCTCTCTCTTTCTCTTTCTCTCTCATCTTTCTGTCTCTCTCTATCTATAATATATATATTGTTTCTACCTCTCTTACTCTCTCTATCCCCCTCTTTCTCTCTCTCTGTATCGTTTTCTCTCTCTCTCTCTTTCTTTCTCTCTCTAGCCACTCAGATTGCAGATAAAGTTTTTAAAGCTATATATAAATAGTGTATAATAAAGTATAATATCTCTCTCTCTCTCTCTCTCTCTCTCTCTTTCCCTCTCCCTCTCCCTTCCTGTCTCTCTCTCTCTCTCTCTCTCTCTCTGTACAGTTCTGAAAGCGAGCGGCGTGGTGTTATCGGCTGAGAGGTGGTGCTGAGCAGGACGATGAGCGGAGACGAGCAGTACAGGTGAGGCAGAGCTGATAAACTGTGGAACGTTTCACACGTCTGTAGGCTTTTTATAGGATGAAGTGATAACGAGGGTGACATGTTGTTGATTAATTACGCTTTCTTTATGGAAAAATAAAAGATTAATTAGTGTGATATTTCATCCAAGCTTTAGTCAGCGAGTCGGTATTACCCATAATGCACTAGACGAGGGTCAAGATGGAGCTAGACACACACATCCCCAGGGGCGGAGCATAACGATTGTTGTAAACATCTTCCCGTCCTGCCCCTTCAGTGAACTGCCTTTCCTTCAGAATAAGTTCTTTGCTGCCTCAGATAGAACTAAATAAGCAGGGGCCAATGCTGGAGCTGGGGGCCGTAATCAGGAACCGGGCCGCCTTTTTCCACCAAAAAAAAAACCTTTAAAAAATGTACATTTATATTTGTTGTCTACATGAAATACATGGTTGTGGTTCATGGTTGTGAGTTCTAATGTGTTCTAATGAGTTAATGGAAGTGGTGGCTTGGTGGTTAAGCTGTTGGACTGATAACAGAAAACTTTGATTCGGTTCGATTTCCAGTACCACCAAGCCACCACTAATGGGTCCCTGAGCGAGGCCCTTTACCCCCAAGAGATAAATGTAAGTCGCTTTGGATAAGAACATCTAGCACATGGTGTACATGTGAATGTTGAGTCTGTGCTACCCGACTGTGCTCCAGTGTTCTCTGGGATGTTCCGACAGAACTTTCCCCTGATCAACCCGGCACTGTTTTTGTGCTGAAGCTAATCCCGAGTGTGAGTCTCTTCACTGTGCACTCAGAGCATCAGGCGTGCAGGAGCGCTCAGTCTTCTGCAATTAATGCTAATTACGCTTCGACTTTTATGATGTCTGCTACTCGCATTACAGAGGAATAATTGCTTTTCATGGCTTTCGAGTGAACGGCTTATTCTGGAAGGTTCTCAAAAAAATGTTTTACACAATGGACTAAAACATCTCTTATGCTAATGGATTGAACACTACGGTCTGATCCCAAGCCAGAACGGCTTCCATTGTTATCTCTGAACTATTCACCTCACTGCTTCAGGTTCTGCCTTTACAACTGGACCCTGTGGTTCTGCTTCAAGTTCTTTACCTACTTTTACAACTGTACCCTGTGGTTTTGCCGTAGGTTCTTCTTTTACCTTTACAACTGGGCTCTGTGGTTCTGCTTTGGGTTTTTCACCTACTTTACAACTGGACCATGTGGTTCTGCTTTAGGATCTTTACATTCCTTTACAACTAGAACTGTGGTTTTATCGTAGGTTCTTCTCCTACATTTACAACTGGTTCCTGTGGTTTTATCGTAGGTTCTTCTCTTATTTTTACAGATGGATCATGTGGTTTTGCTGCAGGTTCTTCTCTTACCTTTACAACTGGACCCTGTGGTTCTGCTTTAGGTTTTTCTTTTTCTTTACAATTAGACCCTGTGGTTCTGTGACTGGTTCTTTACAAACTTTAATTTGTTGGTTCTTTAATTTAATTTCTTGGTTTTATGCATGAACCACATTTTTGATTCCTATGAATTCACTTTGTGTACTGCAGGAACACGTCATCACACTGATCTTTGCACCAACATTCGGTTTACTGTTTTAATGTTCCCATTCACTCTCACACACACACACACACACACACACATACAGATGTTTCTGTAGCTGTTGTGTTTTCTCGACCTGGAACTTGTTCACATTATGTGGTGGAATTGCTTTGACCTTCCGGCCGCAGCCTTGAGGACGGCTGAGCGAGTTCCTGAAAGAGATGTAATAGCACAGACCATCGCTCGATTTCTCTCTTCCTTCCAACTCTCCTTCTTTTGTTCCTTTTCCGCTGTTTTTCCAGCCTTTATACCTCTTTCTTCTGATTCTTTACATTTTTCCATCACCGTCTTCAGGAAGATAGACGTGCCTGTAGCGTGTAGCGTATAACGGCTTCTCCAGATGCTCTTCACGTTCCCTTGTTGCTCATATGGTCGGTTCTTCAAAACTCTAAAGCTCAGTTACACGGGATGTCGACCTTTGCCGAACGGAGGAGTGTTCTTCTCTTTATGAAATGAGGAAGTCATGTATTCCAGTGGAATAACTAAAGTCAGAGTTGTAGAATTTGCTACTGACTGTACAGACATTGATGATTAACGGCGTTTAACTTCAACTGTTTAATCGTTAGTGACGTGTTAAAAGCTGTACGTTGCATCGCCGTTAAAGGAATCAGTTCAAGACTTTATTATTCAATTAGTCCTTCAGTACTTTTCAAAATCTGTCTGTCTTTCTGTCTGTCTGTGTGCCTGCCCATGTGTATCTACCCTTATTTTGGTTTGTCTCCGTCTGTCTTTCTGCCCATCTATTTATCAATCTGTCTTTCCGTATGTTCTCATACGCGCAAATGTAATTATTCGCACAGGTGGATTAAATATAAAGTCAATGCAGAGACGTGAATAGAGACAAATTCCTGTCAGGGGACGTATAATATGCAATGCATTTCCTGCAAAACGTGCGATATTCACATTTTCTGCGCAATTTAACTCTTAGCCAAAAATGTGCATGATACTATGTCCCACCAGCCAAACATCAAAGAGCTTATTGACACGTCCAATTTATCAGACGATGGAGGACAAAATTACTGTAGCCGTCTGTAAGAACCCGGAATTTCTGTTTTATGAATAAAAAAAAAAATGTGTGAATGAGGCAATAAACATCCCGCGAGTCATCTAGAACGAGTGATGCGATGCACATATACGTTTAGTGTGAACGCAGTATTACTGTTTGTCTTTCCATTAGTCTATCTGTCCTTTAGTCTGTTTGCTTTTCTGTCTATCTATTTGTCTTTTAATCTCTTTTTTTCTGTTTAATTGTGTATCTTTAGCTGCCTATTCGTCTGTCTTAGAGACGATTTGATTTAGATCCTAGTTGATTCAAAGCCAGGATGATTCAGGACAGAGTTGATTCAAAATAGGGTTGATTCAGCTAGATGTTTTAAAGCCGAGTTGATTCACAGTTGTGGTTTAGAGCCAGTTTGATTCAGAGCTGTGGTGATTCATAGCTGAGCTGTTTTAGAAATAAGATATGTTAAAGAGGAGTTGATTCAGAGTCCGAGTGATTCTGAGATGAGTTATTTTAGACCTGAGTTGCTTCAGAATTGGGTTGTTTTAGAGCCAAGTTGATTCAGAGTCTGTGTGATTTAGAACTGAGCTGAGTTGATGAAGGGCCGGATGAGGCAGTTTTTTGAGACGAGTTGTTATAAAGCTAAGTTGATTAAGAATCGAGTTGATTCAGAACTGGGATGATTCAGAGCTGAGCTGTGCGAGATCTGTGATGTTATACTGTATATCAGAACTTTTTCAGTTTAAAGACGTCACCGTTGGTGACCCTACATCCTTGTTGCCTGCTATTTTAGTGCCTAAATCTTATAAACACTGCAATCAAATCAAAATCGATATGAAATGATTCAGGAATAAAATCTAACTAACACATAACTACATCACTTTCCCGCAGAACTCATTAAGAAAAATATCCAGATATCTTCTGCTAACTAGAACATTACCATATTTTTTTTACTCCACTTCATTTCACTGCATAATCGCCCTCTCAACCCAACGGCACCGTTTCTAATTTGTTTATATTTTGATAAACAATAGAATAATTACTGATTCAAATCTGGTTTTGGATGGCAGAGGGGGCAGAAAGTTTGTAGCTGCAACTCTTTATTCTTTTCCCTCTTCTCTTTCGGAAAACTCCGAAACGCTATCTGGCTCTTTTAGTCACGCATGTGCAGTGCGGCTAATGGATTAGCGCGAGGCAGCTGTGTTTCACTGCGTGTGACCAAAACCTACCTGAATTGAGACATCTGCTAGGAGTGATGGGATATGAAATGCAAACACACTTCCATGAGGAAAATAAGAAGATAAATGAAGAAACGGAATGGACAGATTACGGATCTTCACGGATCGGAAGCATTTAGGATGCCAATAATTAACCCTCTGAACACAGGAATAACAATGGTCTTTAAAAGTGGTGAAACACCTGGAGAAGTTTAACTGGTGGGAAGACAAAAATCTGACAGTTTTTTTGGGGGTGGGTCATCTGGAATCTGGCTCTGAATTCTGTAAGGTGGACTAGCTAGAAGAGAGTGCCTTAGCGATAAGGATCTTTCGTCGAATAGTGGATATTGTCACTGTGTAACAGAGAAGATTTATATTTTGTGACTGTGTTACAGAGCGGAGATCTATTTTGTTACTGTGTAAGGGATTAGTTCTATTTTGTTACTGTGTGGGTAACAGATTAGTTCTATTTTGTTACTGTGTGTGTAACAGATTAGTTCTATTTTGTTACTGTGTAAGGGATTAGTTCTATTTTGTTACTGTGTGTGTAAGGGATTAGTTCTATTTTGTTACTGTGTGTGTAACAGATTAGTTCTATTTTGGGTCGCAGTTCTATTTTGTTACTCCGTAACAGGTCACAGTTCTATTTTGTTACTCCGTAACAGGTCACAGTTCTATTTTGTTACTCCGTAACAGGGTGGACTTTTACTCTGTTTCCTCTGTAACACTGAGTCTGGCTGTTACTGTGTACATTTTATATTTTACACACATTTGACAACTTGAATGGTTTTGTATCTCCAGTATGGTGTGTGGTGTAAGCATCACTGACATGCATGATACAGGGTGCAGTGAGCCGCGGAGCTGTGTGGGCCTTCAGGGAATATGATACACACGGTGTGTGTCTGATGGATACAGTATGTCTGCATATGTCAGTCAGGGTGTGTGTGTGTGTGAGAGCTGTGTAAATGTGTTTTACTCGGACATTTAATGATGTAAATGGAGGTGTGTATTTGAGTGAGAAACACTGTCAATTTGCCCAGTGCCAATCCTCTTATTCTCCAACACACACACACACACACACACACACACAGTGTTTTTTGAATGCTGTTGTTTAAAAGACAGCTAAACTTTAAAATTGTCCATTAGCAGTTTAGTTGATTAATGGAGAAACCCACAGCGGCGGAAAGTTTCTTATTCTTTAGAAAATGTTACATGTTAATTAGCATAATATTAAAATTAATCTGAATAAATTGACACAGTCAATTAGCAGTTCTAAAAAAACAACAACTCAGTCATACGAGGAAACAAACAATAATACATCTCAGACGTCCTGTTCAAAGCCCTGTGTAATGACGGGTATCGTGGACGTCTGCGAAAAGTCTTTCCTTTCTATACTATTTATGCCTCTTTTAATAATAATTCTGATAATCCGCACCTTTAAACCCCCCCCTCACCACCACCACCAGCACCCCATTCGTACACGTATCCGAGAAAGATCTGTTACTATAGAGACGATAACATGTCATACTGAGCTCAGGACTATAAAGCTTAGAGTTCTGGGAAATTAATCGACACCTTCTGACCATCACTGTGGACTTCTATACTTACACGAGACGTGACATTTTCACACGCTGGGGACATGCTGGGTCATAGTATCACCCCAAGGATCGAATCAAAGGATTAATTAATTTTACGGGATTAAGATGTTGTGTGTGTGTGTGTATATATATATATATATAAACTATATTAAAAAACAAAATCAGGCTGAATATTTCTAACAAATTTGAATTAACACTTAAACACACCCACACACACAGATGGAGCAGGAAATAATGCGCCCTAGCATATATATAGCTAAAATCCTGTCATGTCATCACACTTGGAGGTAATTAGTTTGACAATTAGTATGTTGAAGGCAGCGGAATATTCACTGAACGTTTTTTCTACACTTACTTAATATTTTACAGATATCTTATAGGTGGATTTTTTTTTTTAGTTTTCTGTCTCTGAGCAAAAACAGCTAGGGTTTAGAATGAATCGGTTACTAGAAATGTAATCAGATCCGAATCATTAAATGAATCAGTTACTAGAAATGTAATCAAATCTGTATCACTGAATGAATCAGTTACTACAAATGTAATCAAATCCGTATCACTGAATGAATCAGTTACTAGAAATGTAATCAAATCCGTATCACTGAAAATCAGTTAAAAAATGTATCAAATCCGAATCAACTGAATGAATCAGTTACTAAGAAATGTAATCAAATCCGTATCACTGAATGAATCAGTTACTAAAAATGTAATCAAATCCGTATCACTGAATGAATCAGTTACTAAAAATGTAATCAAATCCGAATCACTGAATGAATCAGTTACTAAAAATGTAATCAAATCCGTATCACTGAATGAATCAGTTACTAAAAATGTAATCAAATCCGAATCACTGAATGAATCAGTTACTAAAAATGTAATCAAATCCGAATCATTGAATGAATCAGTTACTAGAAATGTAATCAAATCCGAATCATTGAATGAATCAGTTGCTAGAAATGTAATCAAATCCGAATCATTGAATGAATCAGTTACTAGAAATATAATCAAATCCGAATCATTGAATGAATCAGTTACTAGAAATATAATCAAATCCGAATCTTTTGTCAGACAGGTTTTTTTTTCCTATTTTTTTATCTTTTTATGCTTTGGATTTTTCCTCTTTTGTGTAGCTGGAATCGATTCTGGTCAATAAGAAGACCAAAAAACATCAACACTAAGAAAGAAAAAGAAGTGTTTGTGTTCAATAATTAATAATTAATCAAGTGTGTGTATGTGTGTTTGTGTGTAGTGAGAAGTGTAGTGTTTTCTCTACCTTATTTTTGTCCCTTTGTCATTTTCATTTGTGTGTGTGTGTGTGTGTTTGTTTAAGCACCCTGTACTTGTATCCTGTGCCTCAGAATTGACGGCTGAGGTTATATATATAAAAAAAACAATGCTTGTCTCTCCATCCAGCTCTAGAGAGCTCTTCACACTGGCCCCTGGGGACGAAACACGGTAAAAAAAAGTGTGTGTCTGTCTTCCATTGGAGTGTTTGTAGCGATAACAAGACACCCAGGAATATGTGGATGAGACACAGCGCAAGCCAAGCAGATTCAAGGGCCCGGAGAGTGTTCCTACAGCCTCGTGCTCTCCCTCGATGCGTTTGCGATTGATGCCCCACTTCTTCTTCCTCCTCCTCCCCCTCTTCCTCCAGCCATGCACCGTTAGTCCAGTTATATCTCCGTAAACTAGTGCAAAACTCGCCGACTGACCCTAAATCACTGTAGCGGTCCTGCAGCGCAGGCTAAGGGTTATTAAGAGCGCAGTTAGGAACGGCTGAGGCGGCGACCGGGACGCCTCCCGAGACCTGTCGATGGGGCCGCTAACTCAGAGCCAAAGAAGAAAAAATGTGTTTAGTACCGTAGCTCCCGCTGAGCTTGTTCTCCTGCCGCTTCCTCATCCGAGAATCTTTCTCCAACGCCGACTGAACACACTGCGCCATCCTGCGCCATGCTAGTGTTAATGACAGTGCAGTCAGGTGTGTTAGTTTGTACCCCTCTATTTGTCTGATCAGGATGTCCTTAGTCTACTCTTGTGCCCCCTTTGACCACATCCTGAGGCAACAGTTCACACACTTATAGTTTGTTTGCTTTGGTTTATTTGGTCCGGACCAAAAAGGAAAATGATACATTTGGTCCTGGTCTGCTTAACATTTACATTTACAGCATTCTGGCAAACGTCCTGATCCACATCTACTTATATTTATCTCTTTTTATACAACTGAGCAATCGGGAATTAAGGGCCTTGCTCAGGGGCCACAACAGTGGCGGTTCAGAGGTGCTGAGAATCAAACCCCGCTCTCCAGGTATCAGTTTAACACGTTAACCACTGAGCCACCACTTCGTCTACAACGCTTAACGTTCAGACAAGCAGTTTTCACAGGAAATGTAAAGATACCGAATCTAAAGCCATAGTGATACGTTCACAACCTGATTGGTCGGATTTATGATGTATATTTTGCAACGGAATATGTTTAAACAGAACCAGGATTTTTGTAGAAAGTTTTCGTTTTTATTTTTTATTTTCGACTAATAGGTAACACAGGTCGTTTGATGAGACAAACCAGGTAGAAGACACCTTGTGACATCACTTCCTGTTTTTGGTCAAATTAGAAATGTTTGTGTTGTGTTTATATTTCAATTGAACCACACCAGAGCCGACCGGGACCCATCACATCACATAAAGTGTAAACACACACTAATTTACGCCACCCTTCAGAGTTTAATTTCACCGACTAGCGACTGTCAGCGGTGAAGTAGAATGTAGAAGGTAAAGCAGTGTTTGTCTCCGCACTTTTTGGACTGGGCATTCGCTGAGGGGGACATTTTTCCCCTAGTGTAAATTTATATACATTAATGGTTCTATTTTTCTTTGATTCATCTCATTTATTAATCTGTCTGTCTGTCTGTCTGTCTGTCTGGTGTGTTGGTTGGCTTCGGTGTGCATTTTAACATTATTCACAACCAGATAGATAGATAGAAGGACGGACGGATGGATGGACAGACAGACAGATAGATAGGTAGATCTATCAACCTTCAGCCAAAAAAAGGGAATAATGGCTAATGCTAAGGCTAATGCAGACCAATGATGGAATGTAAATTGGTTAAAAAATAATTTCCATGATCATGATTGGCTGCAGGTGCATCACGGGATCCATGTCATCGTTAACACTTGTGTCCAATGTTAAGTACTACAGACGTTTTTATCTTTTAAAAGTAAGACAATCTCTGGTCAGGACAAAGAAATGCAAAGATCACGGGTTGCCAATACTTATTTGGAAATCCTGTTTTTTTTCTCTTTTGTCTTTTTGCTGGTAAACTTTGCTGTCACAGACTTTGTGTGCAAATAGAAGGACATTAAGGTGGTCAATAAAGTCCCACACCTCACTATTGACATGTCCCTGGAACCTCTATTAACATTCAGAGCATGGCAAATGTTCATCTCTCTCTCCCTTTCCTACACTTTTCTGTCTCTAAAACTTTTCTTCTTTCCTCCAGCTCTTCCGCACTCTTGCATGTGGGCGCGTAGGACAGGACAGACGAGACCGCCGTCTCATTAGCATGCTTATAGCTCGAGTAAAGAAAAGGAGACGAGACAAGATGTAAAGACTGCATTAGCGAAAACACGCTAACGAAGCAGCAACTGAATCAGATAGGAGTCGTCAAGCCCACGCTGTCTGCATCTCATTACACACTAACACTACACACTTTCACTACACACTATACACTACACATTTACACTACACACTACCATTACCCACTACACACTAACACTACACACATGCACTATTATTATTATCTCTTCAAAACCTACACTATCATCATCATCACCACCCCAACAATCACCTCCATCATCATCATCATCATTATTATTATTATTATTACCATAATCACCTCCATCATCATTATTACCCTAATCATCTCCATCATCATTATTACCCTAATCACCTCCATCATCATTATAACCCTAATTACCTACATCATCATCATCACTCTTACCTTTACTTACCTCCATCATCATCATCTTCATTACACTAATCACCTCCATCAATTTCATCATTACCATAATCACCTCCACCATCACCATCATCATTACCTCAAGCACCTTCACCATCACACCATCATCATCATAATCATTACCCTAATCACCTCCATCACCATCATTACCCTAATCACCTCCATAACCATCATCACCCTAATCACCTCCATCATTATTATCATCATAATAATACTACAAGTCACATCATCATCATCACCTCCATGAACATCATCTTTACCACATCATTATCGTCATCGTCATCATCATCATCATCATCATCATCATCATCATCATCATTACCTCCATGAACATCATCTTCACCATAATTATCACAATCATCACCTCCATCACCATCATTACCCCAATCACCTCCATCATCATCATCGTTATCATCATCTTCACCCCGATCACCTCCATCATCATCATCAATATATTCCTCTTATTATTTTCTTCTTTTTCCTTATTTTCTGTCTCTCATTTTATTCACATTTTTGTGCAAATGTCTCTCTTTTTCCCCGTTTTCCCCTCTCTCTCTCTCTCTCTCTCTCTCTCTCTCTCTCTCTCTCTCTCGCTCCCTTTCTTTCTCTCTCTGGCCTTCTTTCTCACCCCATGTCTGTCTCTCTGTCTTGATATTGCTGTCTTCTTCTGTATTCTTTTATCTCCTCATGTCTTTTTTTCTCTTGCACCCAGTTTCTGTCTGTCGTTCTTCGTTTTTTCCAGTATATCAGTCATGTGCCAGAAGATCAGTGTGTGTGTGTGTGTGTGTGTTACAGTCACATGCTAAAAATGAAGAGTGTATTTCTGACCACTGATCAGCGGCGTGCTAAATAATTAGCGATTTCACAGCTTTGACGTGTTAGCTGATGCGACAGCTTCCTGAGAAGAGTTCATTTGTAATACACATGTGTGTGTCTGTGTGTTACTCTGTGTGATGATGATCCGTCATGTAAAATTACAACCTCTAATTACACACACAATCACATACAATCACACACACACATACACTTGTCATGCCGTCTAAACGGCTTGACCACACGATTTTCCGCCAGGACCGCGTTTCCCGCCGCCTGCTCACGATTCCTGATTTTTCAAAGGCTTTCGGTTACCGTAGCAACTCGGCGGCCGTTTTGTTTATTCACACCGCATCACAGCATGATTGTGTTTTTTTTAAAGGGGCATTTTTAGTCTGAGGGGCAGATCAAGCACTCCACACCAACTCACTGCAGGAGTAATACACACACTGTGTCTGAAATCCTGGCCTGATGGATTCAGTCTTAATTTCTGAGCGTGAAAAAAGATTCTGTTCTTTATATTGTGTGTGTGTGTAATGTATAGTTATATACATTACACACATAGTATTATTGTATAGTATTAATGGTGATGAGGAATGAATGAATGTCACATGATGTATGATTCTTTTTCTTAGTTTTTATTTTCTTTCTCTCATTCTTTTTGATTAATTCTGTTTTTTCTTTTTTAAATTCTTTCTTTCTTTTTCTTACTTTTCCTTTTTTTTTTAATTTGCCTGTTTTTCTTTTCTTTAGTTTTCCTGTTCTTTCTCTCTTTTTGATTAGTTCTTTCTTTCATAATTAGTTTTCTTTCTTAATTAGTTCTTTCTTTCTTTCTTTCTTTCTTTCTTTCTTTCTTTCTTTCTTTCTTTCTTTCTTTCTTTCTTTCTTTCTTTCTTCCTTTTTCTAATTCTTTCCTTCCTTCCCTGGGCTTATGGGACAGTAAAATGTCCATTGTATGTGGAATTCCTCTGGAAGTAGGAGATCATCTGAGAAAATTCCCTCTTACTGTTTTTCACATGCTAAACATTCGGACCTTCTACATGTCTCACATACTATACAGTAGGAAAGGGTGCATTCTGGGACGGGGGGGCGATTAAAGCATATCTCACTCCGATAATTCATAAGTCTTACTCAATTCATCTCTTCTTCTCCATCTCTCTGCTGGCTTCCATTAACAGCCATCAGAAGTGAAAGAAAGGGTAATTGCTTCGGGTTAAATTGACTTAATTGCCCCCATTTTTAATTTGCTTTGATGGCAGGAGTCTGGGGCAGCTAGAACCTTATTAATGCCTTTCTTTTCTTTTCCGCTTCTTTCTTTATTTAGCCATCAGTCTGTCACATTAGATCAGTCAGACTTGACCCGTAAACTCGGGCTAAGCTGAACTTTGATAAGTTTGTTCGGTACTAGTTGAAAGACGGCGGGAGGCGTCACTCACACGCTGAGTTTCGAACTGCAGTCAGTTTTAGATACAGACTGAAGTCTCACAGCTGCAGTTCACTGCAAAGTGCAACGATTAAACCTGTTGAAAGCTGTAAAAGTCAGATAAAAAATACCTTTAAATTCTAAATCATCTGGAAATGAATGAATGGATGAATGACTGGGCAGATGGATAGAGGGATGATGAACAGTCATTTATGTGGACCGAAAGAAAGAATTGGATATTGATGAAATAGTGATAGTTAGTTGAGGGATAGATGGAGTGATGGATGGATGGATGGATGGATGGATGGATGGATGGATGGATGGATGGATGAATGGATGGATGGTAAATGGATTGATGAATGGATTGATGAATGTTGAACTGGCAGACATATGGACAGAAAGAAATGACAGACAGGTGAATGGATGGAGATGGATGAATGGCTGGATGGGCAGATACATGATGAATGTGAAGATGGATGGCTGGATTAATGGATAAGTGGATGGACAGGCAGACATGGACAGAAAGTAAGTAGAGACAGGTGGATGGGTGGATATAGATGAATACTGATAGTTGCTGAATAAATGGATGGATGGATAGATGGGCAGATGGATGAATGGATGGACAGGCAAGACACACAGTGCTTATATTAGATAAAAAATATTTTGAGGAAAATGATATCTGAGACCAGGACTGGATCAGAAACCAGGACTGAATCTGGTAGCTACTGTGATTATTTTGTACTCGGTGTACCCGATGACTGTCCCAGTAGCTGGATCTGTTCATACCTTACAGAAGGAGCCTGGGGTATGGATGTACTTGCATGTGTATGTTTTTAAAAAGCATCCAAAGTCCAACATTAAAAACTACCCCCACCCAATGTTCTCCAATTTACTTATGTAATCATCAATTCAATGGTTTGTGCCAGGTGAAATGTGTGTTTAAAACCGGTTCTTTAGTTTACCGTGTCTCTAAATCTTCCATGTATTAATGGCCATTTTGTTTCCCAGCCTTGCAAGGACAGGTGAAGATAAAACCCTGAGACAGAGAGAGAGAGAGAGAGAGAGAGAGAGAGCATTGTTTTACTAGAAAATCTGAAGAAACAGGAGGTTTTTGTTTGGGAGACAGGAGCACAAAAGCGCTGGGATGACACGGGGCAGTTGGGCAAACACACCATCACATAGACACTTCAGCATCTCCGCTTCAGCACAAATTAGGTCCAGAGGCCAGAGAGGTGAAGCAGGAACGTGTGAGTAAGAAAGAGGGAGGTGGATAGATGGACAGATGGATGTGTAGATAGACAGATGGATGTATAGATAGATAGATAGATAGATAGATAGATAGATTGAACACCTAGCAAGATCCTGATTAGTTGGTTCAGTTGTGTTTGATTAATATTGGAGCTGAAGTCTGCAGGACACCCCTGACATCCATCTATATACTTATATCTATATATATATATATATATATATATACTATATATATATATATATATATATATATATATTATACTAGATAGATAGATAGATAGATAGATAGATAGATAGATAGATACTGTATATAGATATATAAATGGATGAATAGATATTGACGCAAAATGTTTTGGCGCAAAACCTCCAGATGGCAGAGAGGTTGTGAGCCCGTGATAGGTGTGGAAAGTGCCAGATGTGAAGCAGGGATGTGTAAGTAAGAAAGAGTGAAGCTGGAGATGAAAGAAAAACAAGTGAGAAGATTAATAGTTTGTGAAACCAGAAAAGTGCAGGAACAAAAGTAGAAAAAAGCCAAGCCGCACGGATGTCTTATGATAAAGTGCAGCCACCTGAAGCAATCAGCTTGGCCTCAGCAAGAAGACAAGAGATAAAGAGAATGTCAGAAAGAGAGAGAGCGCGAGAGAAAAAAGTGGTGATGAAAAGAAGTGTTGTTTAGAAAGTACAGTCGATCTGATTACTGAAGGAAAGAACGGAGAAGGAAAAAAGATGCTGTTCGAACCAGGGATTGTTCTGTGAGAAGATTGTTTTGACCAAAGGGACTAATGGATGCCAGTCTGAAGTGGATGTGTAAGCTTTACTTCTCCCATGAGCCCTAAAACCATCGCAACCTTCGCCGCCATGCGCCGAGATCTCGTACTCCATAAGACAGCATTATCTTTGATCAGATTGATTTGGAATCAGCAAGAGCATTCTTACTCCTGCTCACATTTCTCCCACTCTCTCTGTCCAATAGATTAATACAGCCATGGATCAGACCGGAGTGTCTCCATTCAGAGCGGAATTTGTCCTTTAGCATTCCCTTTAAAAGCACAAATAAAAAGAAATGTCAGGAAGTGCAGACCACAGATCTGCAAGGACAGAGAGATAGAGAGCCAAAAATCCAGAGTGACAGAACAGCATATCGATTGCGGTGTTCTGCTCATACTTGTAATATATAGTTGGATATATAGCTCTGTAGAGCGCTCCATGTCTCCGGTGTATTCCCAACGTCTCTACTGTGTATTGTTTTATTGTATTTTGCCTTTAGGTCTGTATTTCCTGGTATATTTTAACCTACTGTCGAACTTGTTCTGTTGAACTAAAAACCTGAGCAGACATAAAGCTTTTTCTTGGTGGAAAGTGTTACCTGAAATAAGGTATTAATGAGGTGCATAAATGTTTAAACGTATGGGTAAGTTGGTGGATGGTTGGATGATTGGATGGATGAAAAAATGGATGGCTGGATTTATAGATAGTTACAAAGATGGATGGGTGGGTTGGAAATTAAATGAATAGATTGTTGCAAAGGTGGGTGGATAGGTAAATGGATAAATGGTTGGATGGATGAATAGATAAATAGTTGGATGTATGGATGGATGGATGGTTGGGTAAATAGATAAATGGTTAAATAGATAGATAGAAAAGAGGATGAATGGATAGATGGATGGATGGATGGATGGATGGATGGATGGATTTATAATAATTCTATACAAAAAAAATCCAATAGTTTATACTTTAAGGTTTTCTTAATGTTATTTTTTTATTAAATAAGGGCATAAATATTTCTTAAGTTTGGACAGACAGACAGATTTACAGACAGACGGACAGATTTAGCAAGGGTGCTATAATATGAATAATAATTTACTGTAAATCAAAGTGGATGGATGTAGGGATGGATGGAGCCAGTGTGCTAGAAATTTTTGCTTATTTGCCTGACTCAGTGCTGACCTGGTTCCCATAAACGGTGTGTGTGATTTGTGGAGGAAGTGTGTGTTGCATGAATGTGAAGCCCTTGCTGTAGACACTTGTAAAGCTTTCACTTAACCCACAGCACTAATGGCCATAATGGACTCAGCCTAGACCATCATTACTGCCTCGCCAACGGTCACCACGGCAACTGTTGCTGAAGTACCACAGCAGTCACTCCATCTTCCCAGTCATTCTCCATCTTTCCAGAGTTATGACCTTCGCTTTTCCTGGAGAGGAAAGAGAAGAGGGAAAGTATGGTAAAAGGGAGACTCTGATATTCTGACCATTTTGTTACGTGCCTGCTGTCTATAATCCTCTCATCCTTCTATTATCTTGTGTCTCTTCACCTTCCTCTATCCATCTCCCCCAATTTAAGGAAATGGGCTGCGTATAATCTTTATCTTTTTCTTTTCTATCTTCCTTCAGTTTTGTGATTAACCCTGTTTACCTGAACATGAGTCCAGCCATACCCGAAACCATGATGTTGTCCTGAGTTACAGCAGATTATTTTACAGGTTAAGGGCCTTGCTCAGGAGCCCAACAGTGGCAGCCTGGGGGTGCTGGAAACTGGAACACATAATCTTCCAAACAGCATTTCAACACTTTAAGCACTGAGCTACCACTTACACAAAACCATAAACTCAAAACTTTTTTAAAAAATATCAAAGTCTAGGTATCTTCTTATCCTCTTTTTTTGATGAGAGTCAGTGATTCGTCTGTTCTGACACTGATGAGAAGTTATCCCATCACCTTGGTGCCAGAACAAAGAAAAGTCTCGAGGCAGACCTACGTTAATGATGGTGAAACCAGTCGAGCAGTGTTTGTCCATTCATCAGTGCTTGTATATCTGAAGGAGCTTGAAGCAGTGCAAGGAGTAATAAGATCTCGAAGGTAGATTTCCTGTCATTAGTCCATCTTTAGATGTAAAGGTAGATGAATAAAACATAAAAAAGATAAGGAGGAAATTAAACACGTGTTAGGCTTATAATTGTATAGAATGTCTTTGTATGCTGTAGCTTATTGTTTGTGACACGAGCACTTGGGCCAAAAGGCCACCAAGTTACAATGTGCATAAAAAGGGTTCTATGTAAAAGAACATCCTTGACACTAGTTTTCGTTAAACATTTACAGCATTTGGCAGATGCCCTTATCCAGATCAACTTACAGAGCGACAAACCCTCGTCTTTCTGGTATCAGTCCAACACCTTAACCACTTTAAAAGCACTTTTAAACAATATAGGAATATGGCCGGCACTCTGGTGTAGTGAGTCAAGGCACCGACCGCCAGAGTTGTGCTCTGGCAACCTGGGTTCAACTTCGCATTCCTTTCCAGTTCCCATCCCTCTCTCCTCAAGAAAAGCAAACTGCCCCTCCCTCCGGAAATTCTAACAAAAAACAATGTAAGAATACATTAATGATGTTCTAAATTAATAAGGCCCTTTTTTCATTTTAACCCTACTGTAGATTATTAGCTTGAAATCTTCCATAAAACTTTTTCATGTTCATATGCAAGGCTTAATGACGGACATCTCAGTTTGATGGCTTTCTATACGTTTTGTTTCAATTACACTTATTTCCATATGGTTCATCAGGTCCTGCATCTTCATATGCAATTAATGTAAAGAACATCAGTCCTAAACACGTTGAGAAGAACGAGAGAGAGATTCAAATCAAGCTCCATTCTCCCTTCAACCGTATGCAAATCAAGCAAATTTATGAAAACATGACAGACGTGAAATTATGCACTCTCGGAAAATTATTCGAGCCATTTCACGTCCAGGTTGTATTAAATGAAACGGAAATGGACATTTTTTTTTCATTGTGTGTTTCACGCAAGCGTTAGCATTTATAATAGAGGCTCGTATTAAAACATTGTTATTACTTTTAATATTCTAAAGTACTAAAAAGTGCATTCAAATTAAATAGTCAGATTTAATGTATGCTCTTTTGTAATGTCACTACGTTCGTTCAGGGGTTTTATTAATGGTTATAAAGCGACTCTGTGATCGTCATCATGTCATGCTGAATCTTTGGTTCGGTCAAACTAACAAAGGGAGTCAGATTAAAGAATTTTAATTTAAAAATTCTGGCTTTCGCAGGCGTTTTTATTCACAGCAACATACAACTACAATTTTGGGGGAAATGGTAGTGGAGTGGTTAAGGTGTTGAACTGCTAATTGGAAAATCAGGGTTCGATTCCCAGCACTGCCAAGCTGCCACCACTGGGCCCCTGAGTAGGTAATGTTAACCACTAATTGCTCTGCTGTCTCTCTTGATAAGGATGTCTGCTAAATTCTAGAAATATAAATGTATTTTGTTAACCATGTGAGCAATTAAGGGTTAACTGCCTTCTTCCAATCCAAATTTTCCAATCAGCAGTCCGACCCCTCAACCACGCAGCTTTCACTACGACTAATACTTTAAAAAAGAAGCGATAAAATAAATCTGTTTTCATGCATAATGATAATGTGCAATAAAATAATTTATTCATTCAGGATTTAACTAAATAGAATTAAATATTTATAAAGAAATTAAATAATTAATTAGATAAGGCACATCACAAAGAAGGATTTATTTATGCCAATTTCTTTCTTTTTCATCTTTTTTTAACATAATTAATTATGCACTAACTGACCCACCTGCCCACTCCAGAGTCATGCACGCTTTTCCTGCTGTAGCTACTTTTCGGCCATGTCCACAGCTGGAAGCGCTTTGAAGCTCTTGTCTCGTGGTGTGAAAACCCCGACAGTGGTGAAAAAAAAACACCACCAAAAAAATATGACAAAGTCAGTTGTCACCTCAGCACTGCTTTGATCACCAACCTTTGAAAGAAGTTCTGGAAAAAAAAAAAACACCACCCCATCCTGCTCATTTGTTGACTCCTTGCGTGGCCTTGCAGCAAGCAGCGTGGAGTTAAAGAGATTCCAGAGCCAAGCGTGTAATAGACTCTGACAGGAAGTACAGCAGCTGTGAGCTGTAGCGGAGAAGGCATCAGGGTCGGGGTTTGGGGCGGAAGGGAAAGGAAAGAAAAGGTCAAAGATTTTGCTCAAAGAGTGGAAGTACTTGTCATAGTAGAAGCGATCCCTTTCGCACACTCGCACAAAAAAACGTCTACAAAACTCTAATGTACTTCTTCATCAGTGACTGTGTTTTGGCTTTTTGTACAGAAATTAAAACAATTGTATAATTCCACAGGGGTTCATTACCTTGATTACAGGGTTTCTAAAATTAATTGCTGTATGTCAAACGTCTTGTGGTGCTTTTTGTAGCTCGCTCTCTACAGCTCTGAGGCAGCTTTGAATTGGGAAAAAAATTGTAGCTCATTTCAGAAATGAAATAATGTTTAATTAGAGTTGATAATGTTCGATTTGATAGAGCATTGAGTTTAGAAAATTACAGCTGAAAGCTTTGAATATTAATTTGTAAATATAGTAAGTAGAAAAAAGTGCTTTTTAAGTAAGTGGCATGTCCACAGAAAAAATTTTAGATCCTAAGAAAATGTTACAGCATTTATCAGACATCCCAGCCCAGAGTGTTTTACAACTGAGCACTTGCTTAGGGGGCCCAGCAGTGGCAGGTTGGCAATCCTGTGTCCTAAGCACTAGTCCAACCTCAGGAAGTGGCATCTCAAATAGGTATGGCTTTGTCTTGTTGAACGGAGGAACGGAACGGAGGAGTGGTAGAGGTTCAAACCCTACCACTGCCAAGCTGCCACCTTTGGGTCCCTGAGCAAAGCCTTTGACCCGCCCTTCTCTGGGGGTGCCGTATTATGGCTGACCATTTGCTCTGATCCCAGCCCAGCTTGGATATACGAAAAGAAGAATTCCACTTTGTAGTAATGTATACCTGACAAAAGACTTCCTTAGGAAGGTAGTGATTTATGTGACCAAAGGGCAAATAATATCTAATTGCATTTTAGCTTAGTTTTATCAAACAAACAGATGTGGCTACAAATCTTCAAACATTTGTTCACTCACAGAAACTTGAGCCCAAGGCCTTCAATCAAGACTCTTGGATCAAAGAAGTTCCTGTGTCCACAAGATGCCAATTAGCGCATCGCCCTTGAAAACAACTTGATATTTTTTGCTCCACAGGTTACTTATGCTGCCCAACTACAAAACCAGTATTCTGCATTTTCAAATCAAACAACCAGCAATTGTATTTAGATGCAATCTGGAAATAGTGGTACCTCAGTGGTTATCGGATGATCAATTCCAAGCATCACCAAGCTTTCACTGCTGGGCCCCACTTAACTCTCAACTGTTCAATCGGACGAAAAATAGACAAATTTAATTAGCTTTGGATAAGGACATTTGCCAAATGCCAGAAATGTAAATGTAACAAGTAGGTCCCTCGAAAAGAGACATCGCCAAACAATAAATAAGACAAACTTGTTGACAAACCATACCATAAGAAAAACCATGAAGGCCTAAATCAGGTAGTGTCTAGTTTCACCAATGATAATTGATAATTCTAGATAAAAGTATAGGTCAGACCAGGCAGAGACAGAACCATAAGACAGGGGAGTGGAGGTTGACGACTAGTGTATTGATGCGGGTACAGTTCGAGAGTTAGAGAGGATTTGGTGAGCTTGATTAAGGCAGACCTTTTGAAGGTAAGTATCCCTGGTAATAAGTTTCTTCTTGATATTTATGGAATTTTGCTGACAATCCAGAGTAACTGATAATTTACTTACTTATACAGCTAAGAAGTTAAGGGCCTTCTTTTATGGTCCAGCGGTGGCAGCTTGGTGATTCTTTTATTTAAACTTACAACCTTCCAATATTTTTAACCACTGCCGGTGTCCCACAGAGTTTAGCTCCAACTGGCTTCAACACACCTGCCTGTAGGTTTCTAGTATACCTGACTTTGGTTTGTTTGATAGGGGTTGGAGGTAAACTATTTAGTGATGGGATTTAAACTTTTGACCTTCCAGTTAAAATACTGAAAACTTAGCCACTAAGCCACCACTTCCCGTTAGACATAAGGAAATTATTAAAAAGTAATAGTTTAAAAGATTTTAACTAACTTATTTTGATGAATGGTTTACCACTGACTGCATCCTAGCATAATTTAAAACCTAATTTTTATCTGGTGCAACCGGCTGCTGGTTTCTTGGCACCCTGGTCCAGAGGCAACAAAGCAGCCCCAAAACATCACTAAACCTTTTCATGCTTGATTTATGGAAGGTGTTCATTTTGTTGAAGGCCTTGCTTCATTTTCTGTAAATATAGACATGGCTGGGTTTACCAGAAGGCTCTAATTTGGTCTCATTGGTCTACAGGATGTTGTCCCAGAAGTGTTTCGGCATGCTCATGTGTGTTTTGGTAGATTGCAGGGAGTCGTTCTTATGTCACTCCTGTAGAACTAGGATCCTCCTGGGTTTCTAACCAAAAAAGCCCATTCATGGATTGTATGAGCTAGAACTGTCAGGTGCTATGCTAACATTTGCTTGCCTTCATCTGTTAGGCCTTATTTATCCGAAGTGAGGAAGGGAACAAGCCAAGCATCTTGCTTCTGCAGGGCTTAGCAGTGCTGCAATTAATTCTAGATGTGTCCACCTTGTGACCAGATGTAAAGACGAGTTTGATGTCAAAAGAACAGTGGAATTCTTGTTAGATGGAGTAAATGCTAATTAGCAGCAGTGATGCAAACTTTGGCCACAAAGCAATTAGCTGAGCCTTTTAAGATGCTCTGGTTTGAGGTAGTCATCTACATTTTTTTCACTCAAGCCTAGGTATTCTTTGACAAATGGTATCATTATGCATTTCCTAAAGCTTGTGAGAAAATTCTTAGACCATCACCAAAGAAGCGTTTAATTTAAGACATGGCACCACTAAGTGAAGTTAATTTAAAAGCTGTATTAGAGTGACACCATCTGAGAAAAATCCATTGGTAACCATATCGGACTTGACTTTGGTTGTTGATTAAAGACTAGATCTGTTAGCTTATTTTGAGTCATCTGTAATGGCTTAAAAGTTCAAGCTGGGACGTGGTATTCATGGTGGTCTCCCTAGTTTATATAGTTGTTACCCCTTAGTTATTTGTTGGCCTTGAATTCAGTGACTGTGCATCAAGCATCCTTAAGTATTTTTAGACCAAGGAATTAAAATAATAAGGTGTAGTGGGTGATACTTGATCTAGCTGGAGATCCAACCATGGAGCAAGTTAAAAAGCTTGGAGGGTAGAGGCTAACATCATTTGCTTTATTAATCATTTGTTACTATTTCCATGCAGGATGATGTAAAATAGCAGGTGAATATGCCAGACCTTGGAATTCTACCACTCTTAAAAGGTACTACTTGAACTATTCAAAGGCACTTGCAGTGGTTTTATGGGGTGTGGAATAGTGCAGATGGGGGACAATATTAAAGTGCTGGGTTGTTATCATGCAACTTTCTTGACGTTGATAATGAGGATGCTAACTTTGTTCTCTGAGCTTGCCTTTCTATTCAAGCGGTTTCCGCATTCAGTTTGTAACACTGTTGTTGGGGAGTGTGGTTGAAGGACTACTAAGGAACAGATCAGGCCTGTAGGACATGAGGCCTAAAAAGTAAATTAGAGACTGAACTACAATGTTAAACTAGATAAACTACAGAGAGTGTCCCAGCCAGCTGTAAATTACAATACTTCAGAATGCAGGACCTTACAGTGCATAGTGAGGAGAGCTCAGAGGATCACTCCCCTCTATCTAAGACATCTTTTTAGACATACTGCAAGGCTCTTCTATTGTGAGGGATCAAACTCGCCCCTCTCACAGTCTCTTCAAGCTCCTGCCATCAGGCGGAAGGTTCCCAAGCATCAGGAACCGCACAAAAAGGTTATTTTACTTTTTCTCCCATGCTGTTAGGGCCCTGAACACCCTGGTGCCAACCATCATTTTACTCCCACCTGGTTAACTGTTCACTATGTACATTAATGGCCACTCAATGGACATTAGCACACAACCACCAAAATGCACATTAGACAAGCAGAGCTTTGGACATGAGCTCCAGTCTGTTAACAATACAGTGAAATATTTTTCCTTAGGCTTTTAGGAAGATGGGGTCGCTGCACAGGGTCAGCCATGATAGATTCCCTAGAGCAAGAAAGGGTAAGGGCCTTGTTCAAGGTCTCTGCAGTGGCAACTCAGCAGTTAACTCTTGACCTTATGATCAGTATCTCAAACCTTAGATACTGAGCTTCTACTTACATTTAAGTAGGTTTTTATTGTGTTTATACACAGTTTACCTATAGCTTTATTGTAATAGATTTTTTTGCAAGTTCAACTGTTATGACAAATCTGATCTGGCAATAAATAAACAGGACAGTAAATACAAATTAAATCATAAAGTATTGATTAGTGAAGCAGAGGCAGTACTGGCAGCAAAATGGCAGCAACTTTTACTGCTTTGTGGAACTGCACAGTGTTTCTGTAACCAAAGTGGCAGTCGGGTGCTACTGTGCCACAGTTTTGAATTTAGGTCTAGTTTTACTTCTACATTCTTTAATTTTTAAGATGGTGGTTTGAACTGATTAGATCCAAGAAACATCCAAAAAGTGAAGCAGGTTAACTCATTTATTAAAAATCAAAAGTTTTAATGTACTTTTGACTTTTTATATACTATTGATATTTAGTGTCTGGAGATCGGGTTAGCATTTGTTTAAGATCTTTCTGAACCTTTTCAGAAATAGACAATATGGCCCTAGGTCCCCAAACTTTTACCCCAGTGTGGAGCACACAGTCGACTAGTGATGCTGTTGCATTAAGATTTCCATTTCCCAGAACTGAAACTAACCCTGTTTCAGCATGAAAAGGCCCCAGTGCTCCATACATACATGCTGTGTTCTGATTGGAGTGAAAGAACTCTCATGTCCTGTACAGAGTCCTGACTCTGTCTCAACCCCTTTAAACTGAACACTTTTAGGAGGGTCTGGAAAACAGACTGCACCTCAGACCTCCATCCAAACAGTCACATGACCCAATCTATTGGTAAACCCACACAAAAATCTGGAGGTGGTTATAGGAGGAAGAGTGAGACAGACCTCTGAATGTGATGAGCAGGTGTATGGCCAGATAGTCTACATTCGGTATGGGCCTTTCAGTAAGATCAACCTGGGTAAAACAAACATGGTGTTTGCAAAGTCTTATTTTTACACCAGCTTCCAGCAAAAGGATCCTCCAGCATGGAAAGAGGGTTTCAGAGTGTTACCTTCAATAAACATTTATCTTTTAAATGTCCTATTTAGTCTCTTTTAAGAAAATAAAACAAAATCACTATTCTTATTAAGGCAGGATGATTGCTTCCACTAACATACCCCCCTTACCCCCTCAGCCACTTCATCACTTCCACTTCAATTTGCAAAGATCTATAATGTGGCTGCGGACAATTACCAGTATTAAATGATGCTGCTCTTTCTAATTCATGAGAAAGCCTATCATTTTACAACCTAATGTTCAGCATCAGTTCCTCAGTGGTAAAAAAAAAAACAATGACCAGATCATTAAGCACTTTTATATTCAAATCACCATTAACTTCTTCTGCTCATGAACAAATGAGAACAGGTTTTTTTCCATCTGGTTTAGAGTCGAGCCTACGTGATTTCAGCTGTTAAAAGAAGATGAAATCATTTTGTTTATTTTCTTAAATTTCTCTTTAAAAAAAAAAAACCTAAATTAGAAAACCCTGTCCAATTTTATTGAATAGAGTAGAGTATAATTTGCATATAACAGGCCACTACTGGTTCTGTTGACCATCCTTAAGAAATAACTTCTTACAAAGTCAACTTCCTGGATTTAACATGCACCCCAGTGGGACACCTGACCATCATCCATCTGTTTTCTGATCATCCTATTCCAGATGTAGTCTTTTTCTTCCTCCAGACTTCTGTGCAGATTTTCCACTAGATTGGGTCATATAACTGCGTGGATTTGATCATTTAATAGTATTAGTAAGATCGAACTAATGTTGATTTGAGGAGGTAAGTCAGGGTTCCAGTTTATCCCTGTAAGGTTGAGTCAGAATTCTCTCGACTCTAGAATTCTGACTCAACCCCACAGAGATAAACTGAAACCCCGACTTTACACTAAATTCGGGTTGAGTCAGAATTAGAACTCTGTATAGGACATGGGAGTTCTGTCAGTCCAATCTAAACACAGCATGTCTTCATGGACCTGGGTCATTGTCATACTGGAACAGGGTTCAGGTCTCGAAGTACTATTGAAGAAAGAATGGGATGCCAGACTTTGTGGAACAACACTAATGTGCTGGTAAGGTTTTTATTTTTTTAGTTAGTTGAAAATAAATCCAGAGTTTTAAAGCTCTTTTTCTTTTTACTTGCATTTTATCTCCTGGCGTTTGTCGAATCATTTACGTAAAATCAGTGTTTCTTTAAAAACAACATAATTGCGCCTTGAAGTCCATCTTTATTAAACTTTTAGCGGAGTAATTTAAAGGTGCACTTCACACAGCTTTCCTGGTAAAAAGTACAAAAGAAGCTACAAAGAAATCTAGTGCACTCGAGAATAACCCCTACCCCCACCACCACCCGAACGCTGTTCTTAACTGAGCTAACATGCATGGCCAAACAGAACACAATATTTAATGGGTCAGATCTCTGTATGTGGGTACAGATTTACAGAGACAAAGTGGGCCAGTAGAGGGCGGAATACACATTTACCCCCTGTTGTGTGTGTATTTGTTTGATTGTGTGTACGTGCTCACATTTAAACACTCGCTTCTGCCTATATGCTTGTGCACTTTCACTTGACCGAAATGTGAACATCACAGTGTGTCGTCAAGGTCATCTCATCTCTCCCGAGAGTGTTCGCATGATGAAGTCGTCGCCACGCTCCTTTTTGTACACCGTCTCACACAAAATGGCCGCCGTGGGAGCGGGAACCAGGAAATGGCAGCGCGTCTCCCTGCTGGAGGTCTGATCAAAAAAGAAAAGAGAAAAGCGAAGGCAAATCCATTTTCACGGCTGTGCTGAAAAGCCCAGAGCTGGGCGTAGTTATAGATCACACTCCAGCGAGGTTTCTGGGTCATTCCTCTCAAGTGGAAAACACTCGACACACACTTTGTTTTTTCAGTTAACGCTAACCGCTTCTATTTCGCGTGAAATCCTCACTGTGTTAATACAAGTGTGATAAAATAGTTTACAACAGCGTCATATCTCACCTTAAAGAGACTAATAGCAAAAGTGTGTGTTTTTACCTGACAGATAAAAAAAGGGTTTAAAGGGTTAAATCAATTCAAATTGTCCGTAATTTCCAGGCAGCAGGAAAGCAGAAGCTCTGGATGGACCTGAATCCTGGAAGAAACTCTTCCTGGTGTCTGACTAGCATTAAAAAGCTAGCCAAGTAAGCTAGGAACAGATAACTGATGTAGCTAACGAACTAACTAGTAATAGCTGTTAATTTGGGGGTATAAAATGTCGAGCAGGACCAAGCTCGAATTCGGAAATATTACAGATCTGAAAGACGTGTTGTTGTTGTTGTTGTTGGATCGAAACACTGCATGACAGGAAGAGTGAATCGAGTGACAGCTGCTCTTTTAGTTTATCAGCCAAGAAGGTTAAAACTGAGCGGCGTGTCATGCTGGATAGACTGAAAACCTGTTTCTGATGCGCAGTACACATTCTATAACATCTGGAATAAAACCAACGTCCTGCTCTCTCTCTCTCTCTCTCTCTCTCGCTCTTTCTTTCTTTCTTTCCTTCTTTCTCTATTTTTATATCATTTTCTCTCTCTCTCTCTCTCACGCTTTCTCTTTCCCTTTCTTCCTCTCTCTTTTTATATAATTCTCTCTCTCTCTCTCTCTCTTTCTCACTTTGTCTTTCGGTCTATCTTTCTTTCTTTCTTTCTTTCTTTCTTTCTTTCTCTATTTTTATATCATTCTCTGTCTCTCTCTTTCTCTCCCTCTCTTTCTGTCTCTCTCTTTAAATTCGCTCCTCTGTGATGTTGTATATTATGTGTCGGTATCAAAATGGCGGGTGTAGTTTATACTTGGTTAGCATTTGTCCTTAGATGAAGCCTTTATCTTTCTTTTCGCCATGTTTGCTTCCGATCTGATTAAAGTGACTAAAGGAGTTCCTGACCCGACGTCACAGATCAGTTTAAAAACCTTATTTAAGTATTAATCGATACTAGAGAAACTTACGATAATATCGATGGTTAGCTGTATCGATATTTTTTTCACAGCCCTTCATTAATGATGGAGTCCATTTATTGTGTGTGTGTGTGTGTGTGTGTGTGTGTGTGTGTGTGTGTGGTGTTTCGTGTCTTCTCTGATTCTGATTAATGATTGAGACAGATTTAGGAACCCATCGTTAGGAATGTAAAATCTTGGCCCCAGACCTCCACCACTTCTAATTCAGACAGCGGGGTGTGATATTTTCTACCATTTCCCACAGGTAGGACGTGACTGCGGACTCGGATGAGCTGTGATCTCCAGATCCAAATCATTACTCATCTTCTCCTCAGATCTGATCTCTAAAATCTCTCCATCCCAGCCTGTTCGAACCAGAACCGCAGCTTTCAGCAGCTTTTCTCTCGACTCTACACTATAAATAAACGTCTCTTCAGTGAGATCCTCAACCTGTTCTAAACATCTAAACACTTTATCTAAGTAATAATAATAATAATAATAATAATAATAATAATAATAATAATAATAATAATAAGAATAATAATAATAATAATGATAATAATAATAATAATAATAATAATAATAATAATGATAGATCATCTGGTTATCTCAACTGCTGAAAAATGAGTTAAGAGAAAGAAAGAATTGATAGAAGAATGAAAGAAAGGATAAAAAAATGATAAACGAAAGAAAATATAAAAGAAATAATAATGAAAGAAAGGATGAAAGAAAAAAGAAAGAAAGGATGAAAGAAGGAAGGAAAAGAAAGGATAGATGAGAGAGCGAGAGAGAAATTAAGAATGGAATAGGAAAGTAAACAAGAAAGAGAGAAAAGGAAAGACTAAAAAAGAAAAGAGAATAAAAGAAAGAAAAAAAATTGTTGTATTGCAATATTTTATAAAAAAATATTCAATATTTTGATTAGTGCTAAAACTGGAAGTTGGACAAGTTGAATTTATATTTTATAAAATTTATTTAATTAAGTTATTTAATTATTTTATAATTTATTAAAACAAATTACTGTCATGTGATTAGGAAAAAAAAAAAAAAAAATTAAAAAAAAAACCCCACAGGATTGTGTACAGTGTCATTGAGGCTGCAGGCCGGCTGTGTGTGTGTGTGTGTGTGTGTGGTGTGTGTGTGTGTGTGTGAGAGAGGAGTGTGTTATTGGGAACGCATCCTCACCTATTAAAGTGAGCGTCAGCATGGCGCCGAACTTCTTCAACCCCACTGAGTCTCGCTCCTCCCTCAGCTCGTAATGGAGCTCGTTAACACGGGCCGTATCACTCTTTCACACACACACACACACATACACACACACACACCACACACACACACACACACACACAAACATTAATATTGATGAGGGGATGATGCCATGGCGAAGTTAGAGAGAGTATTGATTTGCAGGATGTAGGTTTAGTGTGCAGTGTTGAGAGTCACTAATTACATATAATTTAATTACAAAATAAATGGAACAGTAATTCATTTCAGTTACTCAGAAAAAAAAACATCTGTAAATTACAGTTACTGAAAAAAAAACATCTGTAAATTACAGTTACTGAGAAAAAAGCATCTGTAAATTACAGTTACTGAGGGAAAACATCTGTAAATTACAGTTGCTGAGGAAAAAAAAAAAAAAAAAATCTGTTAAATTACAGTTTACTGAGAAAAAGCATCTGTAAATTACAGTTACTGAGGGAAAAACATCTGTAAATTACAGTTACTGAGGAAAATCATCTGTAAATTACAGTTACTGAGTAAAAACCATCTGTAAATTACAGTTACTGAGGAAAAACATCTGTAAATTAGTTACTGAGGAAAAGCATCTGTAAATTACAGTTACTGAGAAAAAAAAACATCTGTAAATTACAGTTACTGAGGGAAAAGCATCTGATCTGTAAATTACAGTTACTGAGGAAAAAAAAAACATCTGTAAATTACAGTTACTGAGGAAAAAACATCTGTAAATTACAGTTACTGAGGAAAAAACATCTGTAAATTACAGTTACTGAGGAAAAAACATCTGTAAATTACAGTTACTGAGGAAAAACCATCTGTAAATTACAGTTACTGAGAAAAACCATCTGTAAATTACAGTTACTGAGGAAAAACATCTGTAAATTACAGTTACTGAGTAAAAAACATCTGTAAATTACAGTTACTGAGGAAAAAAAAACATCTGTAAAAAAATTACAGTTACTGAGGAAAAAAACATCTGTAAACCTCTGTAAATTACAGTTAACTGAGGTAAAAAACATCTGTAAATTACAGTTACTGAGGTAAAAAAACCACTCTGTAAATTACAGTTACTGAGTAAAAAACCAGGAGTAAAAACCATCTGGTAAATTACAGTTGAGGAAAAACTGAGTGAAAAAACATCTGTAAATTACAGTTACTGAGGAAAAAACCATCTGTAAATTACAGTTACTGAGTAAAAACCATCTGTAAATTACAGTTACTGAGGAAAAAATCTGTAAAAAATCTGTAAAACTTGAACATTACACTGAGAAAAAACCATCTGTAAATTACAGTTACTGAGGAAAAACATCTGTAATTATATTACAATTACTTAACCCCGTCTGAGAGGAAGTTTAACCCTGTCTGGAATAAGGGTGTACTGATAATTTAGTTATAAATTGTCTGTTTAAAACACAAAATAATACATTAGAAAAATCAATGAGTTTATTTTTACAAAGTAATTAAAAAGTTACAATAATGATTACATTCTAATTAGAGAAATCTGTAACCTAATACATTCCAACACCGCGTACACACTGTGTCTGTGTGTGTGTGTGTGCCTGTCTGTCTCTTTGTCTCACTGTCTATATGTCTGTCCATCAATCTTTTTTATGTCTGTATGTCTAATCGTCAGACTGTCGGTTTATCTTTGTCTGTCTGCCTGCCTGTCTGTCTGTCTGTCTGTCTGACTCCCGGTCCATCTGTTCATTTGACTGTCTGTTTATCTGTTTGTCTGTCTGCCTGACTGTATGAATGTGTGTTTATCTTTCTGCCTGTCTGTCTGTGTGATTGTCTGTCTGTCTGTCTCTTTCAGCTGTTGAATTGCTTTGATTTGAATTTTGCATTTTTGATAATGTTTTAATAAAGTGATATTAGGATGATGTAAGAATATTAGCACGGACTCTGCGCGGCTCCTCCTGCGGTCTGCTGCTTAGCGGTTCGCTATAAAGTGATATTAATAAAGGATAATTTATTGCAGCGTTCGTGAGGCTCGGCACTCGACTGAAAGCCAAACACAACGACACAAACGGGGAAAATAAAACAAATCTCGTTAGAGTTTCTTATTAGTTATTCATTAGAACAATCGATCTCTGATTGGTCAGGAGACGGCGATAAAACGAATGCAGCTGTGGCTTTAATGCCCTCTTGTTACCATAGCAACAACTCAGTGTGGGAGGAGTATCTGGTGTGGGAGGAGTATCTGGTGTGGGAGGACTCTCTGATGTGGGAGAAGTCTCCGCTGTGGGAGGAGTCTCCGGTGTGGGAGGAGTCTCTGGTGTGAGAGGAGTCTCCAGTATGTGAGAGGGGTCTCCGCTGTGTGGGTCACTGGTGTGTGGGGTCTTAGGTGTGTGTGTGTGGGGAGTCTCCGGTGTGTAAGAGGGGAGTCCCCTGTGTGTGTGAGGGGTCTTTGGTGTATGTGAGGGGTCTCCGGTGGGTGTGGGTGTGACTCCGGTGGGTGTGGGTGTGACTCCGGTGGGTATGAAAGAAGACTCCGGTGTGTGTGGGAGGAGTCTCCAGGGTGTGAGAGAGGAGTCCATGGTGTGTGAGAGGGGAGTCTCCGGTGTGTGTGAGGGGAGTTACCAGTGTGTGAGAGGGGAGTTACCAGTGTGTGTCTTATTTACTTTATTTCCTAACTGTCTATTATTATTATTATCGTTATTGTTGATGTTGTTGTTGTTTTGATGGATGAAGCAGACTGAAACAGATGGGCGGATGGACAGACAGACAGACAGACAGACAGATAGATAGATAGATAGACAGACAGACAGACAGATAGATAGACAGATAGATAGATAGACAGACAGACAGATAGAGAGACAGACAGATAGATAGATAGATAGATAGATAGATAGATAGACAGACAGACAGACAGACAGACAGACAGACAGACAGACAGATAGATAGACAGACAGACAGACAGACAGATAGATAGATAGATAGATAGATAGATAGATAGATAGATAGATAGATAGATAGATAGATAGATAGACAGATAGATAGATAGATAGATAGATAGATAGATAGATAGATAGAAGACAGATAGATAGATAGATAGATAGATAGACAGATAGACAGATAGATAGATAGACAGATAGATAGACAGATAGACAGATAGATAGATAGATAGATATACGACGACATATAGATAGATAGATAGATAGATAGATAGATAGATAGATAGATAAACTAATTAGACTTTAATGCAGCTCGTAACCTAAAGCAGTGTTAATTCAGCAGTAATGATGTGAACGTTACCGTGACGACGACTTCATCCATTTGTTGAATTTCACAACACAATCTTATCTCTGATCTCCAACAGTGTGTGTTTTTATTTGTTTTTTTTATCAGTAGAACACAACTTTCGGTGTGTGTGTGTGTGTGTCTGTGTGTTGCGCCACATTCCTTCAGGATGAATGTGTGAGTGATATGCAGTGTACTATGAAGCCAAAACTTCAACAGTAACATTTTGCAATCTTAAGATAAGGATTGCTTTTTTCCAGATGTGTGTGTGTGTGTGTGTGTGTGTGTGTGTGTGTGTTCCTGCGGGTGAGTGTGATCTCTGTATGTACCAGTAGTATCAAGTTTTCCGGTTTTTTTTCCTTTAAAAAAGCTTCTAATATATATGTCCTGATGTGTATCAAAGTGTCAGTAAGGCGGGACTACCTACTGTCACTCACAGCATTTACACCAATTCGATTGGCTGCTGGCTTTGATCCAAATCAAAATTTCAATTCAAAAGTAGGGAGTCCTAAAAGTGTGTGTGTTTGTGTGTGTGACCGACTTTCTGTCAGACTAAATGATACTTATGCCACACGACTTTTGACTGCACTGATTCTATCAGGTGTTCATCCGGCTTTCCTCCACTTGTCTCACTCTCTGTCTGCCTGTCTATCTGTCTCTCTCTTTTACTTTTAGTCTGTTTCTGTCTTTCTTACTCAGTCTCTCTCACTCTCAGTCTGCCGTACTCTGTCTCCCTCTTTCTTTGTCTCACTCTGTCTGCCTGTCTATCTGTCTCTTTCTCACTCTTACTCTGTCTGCCTGTCTATTTGTCTCTCTCTTTTACTCTTAGTCTGTCTCACTTTCTCTGGTTGTCTATCTGTCTTCCTCACAATCTCTCTCTCTCTCTCTCCCGCTGTGTGTGTGTGTGTGTGTCTTTGATGTGATGTGTGAATGAGTTTAGTGTAACATAGAAACTTAAATTTAACCTCAGTTTGTTCGAGCTTAGCACTTTATTAATGTTACATATCATTTATTCATAAATACAACTTCCAAAACACACACACACATGCACACACACACACACACACACACACACACACACACTGCTCTTTTATGTGACTCATGGTTCAGAAGTTCAGTGCTCTTTCTCCTGATTTATTTAGCACTGGTGTGTGTCTGTGGCTGTGGTTGTGTAACACTCAGAGGGGCTGTTATTTCTGGGACAAAATGCGTTAGAAAACCCTGACGCTCCGACTTTCACATCCCGCCGCTTTACTCGCTTACTCTGGTAGAAAGTAGGGGGCTGCAGGTACTACAGCTCCCCGTAGTGGCTAATGAAAGTGTGCAATAATTGCAATTGGATTCATCGATCGCAGTTGCGTCGAATAGTTGCGATCGCACGGTTATTTAATAATTGGGTCAAATTTTTTGGACGTAAAGCCAATTTGTACGTACTGAGGCAGTCCTGATCCGAATCAACAGTTCATTTTCTGTCTATCCAGTTTAAATCTAGAACTTTATTCATGATGGGTAATTTATTTTCCGGGACAAATGATTAAATGCTAAAAATAATTATAAAAAACTAAAACTATTTTTAAACTAAGCATGTAAAAAAAACCACAGTTACTCAACAGTCAAGCAGTGTTCGATTATCGAGTTACTTTAAATAATACACCAAAAGGTACTTTAAAGGGTTAATAGTTCCGACTCCAAACCCAGAACCTCAGCGGATCTCCGGGTACTGGAATAATTCTGTTAGACTTTTGACAGGATTTTAGTCTTAAAAGAGAGAAAATGATTTAATAAAGTGTTGTTGGATGAAGGTAAAGTCACTTTAGTATGATCTGTCATCACTTCACACACACACACACACACACACACACACACACACACATTTAAAACCATCCTGATGGACATGAGGCTCAAAGAAAAGCCTATTTAAAAGCTCAGGGTTTCTTTCAGAGACAGGTGTGTGTGTGTGTGTGTGTGGTGTTTGTGTGCGTGTGTGTGTGTGTGTGTGAGAGAGAGAGAGAGAATAGAAATTGAGAATATTAGGCTTTTAAATGTAATTAAATTAAAAATAATTTTCTCCAATAAAATTTGAACTGTGCAATATTTCAGAATTGAACCCGCCTTTAGGGGGCGCAGTTGAGTCTGAGCAGCTGGAGTCGATTGGCTTTCGTCTCCTGTTTCTAAGCGAAGTGCTAAAACTCTGAACAACAGATCTAATCAGTTGCTTATATTCTCTGTGAAACACTCGCTGTGTGTGTGTGTGTGTGTGTGTGTGTGTCTAAACGATGTTGTTCTTGCCCTGACATGTTTTATCTCCTACACACTTCACTCCAATTTACACCTGAGTGCTAAAAACCCTCAGCCAAAGAGATGCTAAAAAATATAATACCAAAACACACACATTTTGTAGGAGGTGTTGCCTGTTTACCTGTCACTCACTTTGTAGGAGGCGTGGCCTGTTTACCTGTTAGATACCATAAACGGGTGTGGCTGGTTAACCTGTCACTCTTTCTGAAGGGGGTGTGGCCTCCTGTTAGTCTGATTCCTAATAAGTAATAAAATGAACAATATAAATATAAATAAATAGAGTAAGGTGTGTGTGTGTGTGTGTGTGTGTGAGATCCTGTGAGCCGCTGCTCCTGGGTGTTTAGTTTTAATTATTAGTCGTTTTTTCGCCCTGATTGCCATTAAAGCTTCTAACAGTGGAGTTTAACTAATTATTCAATTGTTGCCTCATTTGTGATAATTGGCCGTCTGAAAGAGTGCACACATGTGCCTGTGGCTGAGTTTAGTCCCGTTAGAGGACACACACACACACACACACACACACACACAATCACACACACGCACACAATCACACATACACACGGTTTGGGTCAGGAACACTTTTAGTTCATATTTTCTTATTAATAGTTTGGAAGAATGCATTAAGAGACAGAGAGACAGACAGACAGACAGACGGGTGTCCTTTAGTTGATTTTTTTTAAAGATGAGTAAAGAATCTATTCATCGAATTATCTCTATAAGCAGTTAATTTACAAAGCACAGATTAGTGTATCTGTCTGTCTGTCTGTCTGTCTGTCTGTCTGTCTCTGTCTGTGTGTGTGTGTTTCTGTCTATCTCTCATTCTCTCTTCCTCAGTTCAGTTCAGTTCTGAAAGCTTTATAGACATGATCATATATACAAAAACTTATTAATAAACACAGTTGTGTGTATGTGTGTGTGTGTGTGTGGGTGTGTGTGGGGCGGGGCGGGTAAGAGAGCTTTATCTGTCTGTCTCTTTGTCGCTCTCTCTGTCTCTCATTCTATATTCCATTTTCTTCTTTCTCATTCCTTTGCTTTCTCTCTCTCTCTCTCTCTCTCTCTCTCTCTCTCGCTGTGCTCTAATGGATTATTATGTGATTGGCATTTCTCCTTCACCTGATTGCTCTACTATTTTCCCTCTTTGCCATCAAATCAAGAGTGTGTGTGTGTGTGTGTGTGTGTGTTCTGGATTTGAGCAACGTGTGTCGGTGTGTGTTCTGGATTTGAGCGACATGTGTGTTGTGTGTGTGTGTGTGTGTGTGTGTGTGCTGGATTTGTGCGACGTGTGTGTGTGTGTAGACCCCCACATGCCTGATCAGAGCTGAAGCATGGCATTGTGGGTAACGGGTGGTGTTCGGGCATCATTAAAGCGAGCGAGTTTGGGATGGAGTCCCGGCGCCACAGCTGGGGTTCGAAGCCAAGCCGCTCAGTGCTGCACCACTCGACCCCCTTTACTCTCACCAGCGACCCGGCGCCGGGTCCTGGACTCCAGAATACACTCCTTTTGATTTGTGTTTTTGAAAATGGAGTGACAGTCACTCCCCCACACACAAACACACACACACACATGCTAGCGGGTGAATAATAGACAACAAAAGAGCGGTTGGGGTTCGAGCCCCTGGTGTCAGCTCTGTCTAATCCAATATCTCATACTCCGTCTGATTTTGGCACCTCCGACTGAGTCTCTCAAATCCAGAAAAGGGCAAAAAAATACTCGTATTGTTTGAACAAAAAAGTTGTGAAAAAAAAGAACGAAAAAAAAAGTCCAACTCAACCGTTAATTCAGAAACAGGAGACGAAGCAACGTTTGTTCTTGAATTGGGACAAACCGCCTCGCGGGACGGCGCGCCTGTGGGCATGAAATCACACTTTGAGGACCAAGTTTTCCCCCACGGGAGTCACAGAGCCTCTGCATCAACATTCAGCCATCTCCTAATGAGGACTGAGGACACGCTGCTGCGTCCCACTCCACACTCGTCCTATCGGGGGGTGAGGTGTGTTTGAGTTTAACTGTTATGGCTCTTTATTTACTCCACAGCAAAATTCTGAGTTCTGATAACTGAAACCTGATGAACATCATGAGTCTGAGCAGAGGAGATCAGACACACTGTCCCTTTACTGGAACTAAAATATTTACACATGAAGAGACTCCAGTGTGAATTGTAGACAGAGAAAAAAATGAAAGACAGACAGACAAAAGGGAAGAAGTCGTTTAATGTGCATGTCTCTATAGATGATCTGTTACTCCTGACCAATCAGACTCCAGGATTCTGTACTTTGAATATGTTAAATAAGTTCTGATTTGTCACAATGTACTGTAATGTAAAATTCTTTTCCACGCATACCTTAGCTTTGTATGTTGGGTCAGAGAGTAGGATCAGACATAATGCACCCCCCCCCAAAAAAAAAAAAAACCAGAAAGGGTTAAGGGTCTTGCTCAAGGGCCCAACAGTGGTAGCAAACCCGATCCTCTAGTTAACAACCTAGAGCCTTAACCATTTGCCCCAAACGGCACCGCATAAAGGGCAGATTGTTAACGGAGTGGTCTAATAATATAGGGATTAAAATGGAGAGACAGCAAAGGCTTCCAGTCACATGTTGGTGATGTAGCGGGTTCTAATCCGTGCCAGTGCAAAAGCTAGCAGCAACGAAAGCTAGCAGCAATGAAAGCTAGCAGCAATGAAAGCTAGCAGCGACAGCAATATTATTATTAGGTCTCAACGCTTTTCCATTGCCTTCCTCACTCCATTGATAAGTCATGAAGTCATGCTATTGTGCTTTTGAGCTCCCATGGTCAGGTGTTCTGGTGGTCAGGTGTTCTGGTGGTCAGGTGTTCTGATTCGCTATTTGTAGCGCGGATTTGATGTTCGGTTTTCCAAAGCAGCGCTGGCTGGCGCCAATCCTACAGATCTTCTCCTAAAATCCACAGAGCACTCCAATCCCAGCTCTCCAAAGGAAACTGTCTACAACTGAAACTCTTCACTAGACCCCTCACCCCCCCCCACACACACACACACACACATATGCTCAAACACTTACACAGCCTTTTCTGAAGCGTGTGGGAAAAGCAAGCCCGAGTACAAGTGGCGTAGAATTGCTTCAGTCAGCGCATGGACGACCCTGAAGCGGGCCGCAGGGAGTGTGTGTGTGTGTGTGTGTGTGTCTGTGTGTGTGTGACAGAGAGGGGAATAATCTGTCCTCATCAGAACACATGCAATTACGGGTCATCAAAGCAGACATGTAAAAGCTTGGAGTTCCACCGAGGCGGCGTCTGATGGCCCACTGCACCCGTCTGATCATAGCCACTGATTACACCCAAGACCAGAGAGCAAAGCACACACTCAAAACAATTAACACCGCCAACACACACACACACACACACATACTTTTACACTCTCACCTCACACACTTTTCCCACCACGGAGACCTTTAAAACTCTTCATGTACTGAGGCACTGTTTATTTTTCTAATAACATCCAAATTTACGATTCACTGGCATTAAAACTCGTCTCTGGTGTCCGAATCACTGTGTGTGTGTGTGTGTGTGTGTGTATGTGTGTGTGTCTATGAGTGTGTGGGCACGTCTTAAGGTTAACCTCCAAATCTTGTTCTGATTATACAGACAGGTTTTTAAAGTAGAGTCTCAGTGTTTTGGTGTAACACGAATTCAGGGGCGGGGCTGGTCCGTTTGGGGGATTTAAACCAATCACATGCAAGATAGGAGGAGGACCTGGTAGCTAAGTTAACCAATCCTGGTGCAGGTGAATGAAAATAACACTGGGGTTTATGGGTTTATGGGATGTCTGATAAGCAAAGAAGGGAACGAAAGACGACGTTTTGGAAATATGTGTTATAAAATAATTTTATGTGTTCAGTAAAAAATAAATAAATAAATAAATAAAATATAATAATATTTTTATAAAAATATTTATAGAGTATAACATTTATAATATAATAATAAATATAAAAAACATTTTTGACTGATATTGTGGAAAAAAATTTAAATAATAAGAAGAATAAATTATTATTATTATTATTATTATTATTATTATTATTATTATATAAAAAATACTACATTTTTAAGAAAAGTGTTTGTTTTATATAATTACGATTAAAATATGACTTATTACTTCATGTAGAACTTGTAATATTTATTCACTTATTTATTTATGTTATTTATTTGTTTATTTGTAGCTGGTTAATTTTAAAAATGCAATATAAATTTTTAATTTCTTTAGTTTTATTTTAAAACATTTTTTCAGTTTCTTTGTAAAGTTTTCTTTGTTGTTTAAATCGATATCAAAAATAAAGAACTAAAATAAAATTAATATAAAATTAATTTTAATTGCTATTAAAATCTGTGTGTGTTTTGGGGACCCGACCTCTCCTGTCACACTGCAGCTCCAGGTGTAACATCTGATTAGCAGCTAACACACCTTATAGCACCCTAGACCTCACCAGTCTCTCATAAGGTGTTTAGTGTGTGTGTGTGTGTGTGTGTGTGTGTGTGTGTGTGTTCTGTTTCTCTCTCCTCCGTCATCACATCTTGAATGCGGTTTATATTATTATCCCAACCCAAGAAATTCACACGGCTGTCTCACACACACACACATACACACACACACACACACACACACACACACACACACACACACGCCCATCAACCCACTGTTTATTTTCCTTTTCATGACTCCATTAACAGTCCACTGCTCTCCACATGTGCAGGGCTTCACGTTCACACTCCCGCCGCCATTACCCCGAATCCTGATTATAACTCTCTCATCACTTCCTATATACAGTTTACACTCACACACACACACACACACACTGCAGCAGCTGGAAACACTCTCACCGTTAATGGCTGTAGAACTTTAGTGAAATCGGATTTAAAGTCTGTTCTCTTTAGTCTGATTAATTATTTTTAGTAGGAATGAAATCCAGACTTTCTACATCCGCCATGTTGAGATTGTCACATGACCAACGACATCACAACAGCGTGATGATATACAAAAAGTGCAATTTAACCACAAGGAACAGCGTCTCCACCTAAAATCACATACTTCCATACTGTATATTGTGCAAAAATATCTACTACCTCCAATACTGATTTACTTTGTCTCTCTCTCTGTCTCTCTCTATCTACGTGTCTCTGTCTCTCTCTCTGTCTCTTTTCTCTATCTCTGTCTCTCTGTCTCTTTCCTCTATATCTGTCTCTCTGTCTCTTTCCTCTATCTCTGTCTCTCTCTCTCTTTCCTCTCTCTCTGTCTCTTTCCTCTATCTCTGTCTCTCTGTCTCCTTCCTCTATCTCTGACTCTCTCTCTGTCTACGTTCTCTATCTATGTCTTTCTTTCTGTTTCTCTGACTTCTTCCTCTGTCTCTTTCTCTCTCTCTCTCTCTCTATTCCTTTCTCTCCCTCTCGCTGTCTCCTCCCCTCTCCCTATATCTTTCTCTGTCTCTCTCTCTCTCTGTCTCTCTCTCTGTCTCTCTCTCTCTCTCTCTCTCTCTGTCTCTCTCTCTCTCTCTCTCTCTCTCTTTTTCTCTGTGCAGACTGATGGTCAGATCTCCGACTCCGCTGTTCTAAGCTCTATGGATTAGTTTGTTTACACTCAGCGAGGCTTCTGATTGGCCAGATGAGATCCTCTCGCATCATTTCCTGTTCAGCGGGTAAGTCGATTTTGGAATTTATAATCCTCAATTGTGTTGTCAGACTGTGATTACACACACACACACACACACACACACACACACACAGAGCGTTGTTGTGTTACCTTATCATGTTTTTGCCATCATTTGTTTTATTTAATTTTTGTGTAACACTTTCTATAATCTGTTTGTGTGTGTGTGTGTGTGTGTGTGTGCCACATTTTTGCCACATTAACAGATCTCCAGTGTTGCATTTGAACTGGTGCTTTAAAGACAGAACACACACACACACACACACACACACACACACACACACACCACACACACACACACACTGTTTTTCTCTGAAACAAGAAAAAGAGGGATGAGTGAAAACATTGGGTTGAGCTGTACATTTTGATTGGTGTGATAAACAGTTTGGTTGTATAAGCGTTGATATTATGTTCACGCTGTAACCTTGAAGAAATAAAATATTAGCTTTAATCACACCTGAATGCAGATAATTAATAATATAATAATTAACAATCAATTTACAAAAACATTATGTAAAATTAATTTTAAAAGTAAATTAATACACATTTAGAATAATACACATTTTATAGTTTTATCACTGGGAAAAATCATATCAACTCCTTTTATAATTATTTTTACATTTAACTAAAAAAACAAATCACTTTTTTAAATATGTAAATTAATTGACAACTAATTGATCTTGGTATATAATATTTTTATTTAAAACGAATAATAATTGATTTACCTTTTCGGTATATTTATAGTATTTTTAGTATTTTGAATCGTAATAATACATTTTTGATTAATAATTTCAAAGATGCATCATTCCTGATTAATTTGTTTATTTAGTTTTGTTTATTTAATAACTGTATTGATTATTATTTACTTTCATTGGACTGCTGCGTATCTATCTATCTATCTATCTATCTATCTATCTATCTATCTATCTATCTATCTGTCTAATTTAATATATATATAAATTATTATTTTTTAATACAAATATGCAGCAATTTGAATATCAATTAATGTAATTATTAAATTATTTAATAAGTAAACAAATTAATCAGTAAAATGTATTAAGGAATTTTTAATAGATTTTTAATATGTTAGAAATACATTAATACGTGCATTTTTACTGTTCTTTTAATTCATTAATCAATGAATTGATTTTTTTCTGTAATAACTACATATAATACATTTTTTATTAATATAAACGTGCGGCAGTCTAATGTAAATGTTAATTAATACATTCATTACATTATTTAATAAGTAAACTAATGGATTGATGATTTTTTAACAGATTTTTGATATATTAGAAATACATCAATACGGGTATTTTTACTGCCCTTTTAATTAATTTATTCATTAATTATGGAATTAAAATAGATTTAATTGTGCTGTGCTGATATTTGCTGTTATCTGTGTAGCGGTTGGTATTTCCGTGGGATATGAAGCGAAGGGAACCCGGAGTTGTTGCGCGGCCTGTGTGTCGCCGCGGTGAACAGATTCGTTTAGTTCCTAATCACATTTCCTCAAATTAATGAAGTGGCAGTTTTCTAACAAAGGCGTCTAATTGCTGTTTGTTTTTAATGGAGTGATTTTATTCTCCTGCTGTAGAGAAAATCAGGTTAGACTTCAGGAGCTGAAGGTCAACGTTAACGCAGCGCGCGGGGTTATAAACGCTCACCGACAAAAGGCTCATGGGAACCCGGCACTCCGAGAACACTGTCACTTCACTTCAGAAAGCTGGGTGTGTGTGTGTGTGTGTGTATAAGTGTGTATGTGTGACATACTTCATGCTGTGCAGCCTACATCAGAGATCTAACCGTGTCAACCAATCAGGAGCAAGAGCTTTCTGGGCGAGCCAATCAGGTGCAGCGGTGTAGCGTTGGTACAGAATCAAAGCCTCTGAACTCTAGTCTGATTTTAAAATGTATTCTAGTAGGGAACGGAGGGAGGAGGAGGAGGGAGGACCCTGTGACTCTGTGTGTAGTGAAGCATCAACATTGTCCCACGTTTCACTGTTTCATATTTTAATTCCTGCCCTAAAACCTCTCCAGCAGCAGCTCGTCGTTCTGGTCCCTGTCATCATGTCACACTCCACAAACCGTTCCCTTCTCTCCTCCGCGACCCTCTCGCACGAATACAGCAGAAAAACACAACCCTAGCGTTCCTTTCCTTTCCCTGCGCTATGGCGGAGTCTTTAACTAGCGCTGATGAAGGTGCTTTCGCTGGTTAAAACGTCTCTTCTCACCTGTCAGCACACACAGCGGTGAGATTCTCTTATTCCTCGGATTATTTATCAACGTTCACGTACCTGCGACTTCGTGTCATTTTCACTCCCCAGCAATTTATTTACCAAGATAAAAGAGCGGGTTATAAAAACGTGCTTCAACAATACGACAACGTATGAAACATCTCATTATGATACAATATAATACGATTTATTACAGTACGATGAGATTTGTTACAATAGGAAAGGGTACAATATAATATAACACAGTGCAACACAATAAAACACAGTACAGCATGAGGCAAAACAATACAATAGCATATCATCAATATGATGTAATATAATACAATAGGATAAGTTACAATAAAATATATGATCTAATACAATATGATACTATTTGATACACTATGCAACGATAAAATGCGATACGATACAATTCAATACAATATGATACGATACGATACAACACACTAAATTATGATATAATACATTACAATACAATTCGATATGATACAATTTGATACAATGCAATTCGGTACAATGACATATGATACAATACAATACAATATAATACAATAGGATACAACACAATACAATGCGATACAATACAATAACATTTGATCCAATACTATACAATGCGATACAATACAATACGATACAATACAATACTATACGATACAATACTATACAATACTATACTATACTATATGATACTATACTATATGATACTATGCTATACTATACTATATGATACAATACTAAACGATACAACACTATACAATTCTATACAATACAATACTAAACGATACATTACTATGATACAATTGAATAAGATACAATACAACGCACTACAATAGAATACAGTACAATACAATTCGATATGATATAATTTGCTATCAATACAATAAAATATGATGCAATACAATGCAATTAAATAAAACACAATTTGACATCGATGCAATATAACACAGTGCAAAAAAATACAATACAATGCTAAACAGTTCCATATAATACAATACGATACGATACGATACAATACAATAAAATTTGATATGATACGATACAATACAATACGATACAATACGATACGATACGATACGATACGATACGATACGATACAATACCATACAATCTAATACAATCTGATACAATACAATAGATTACCATGCAATTAGATACAAATAAAACAACAAAATGCGATACAGTTTGATAAAATATAATGTGATATAATGTGATATAATGCGATATAATGCGATATAATGCGATACCATACGATGTGCTGTTATACTGTTATATTTCAATGGGGTAAAAATGAGAGTTTTGCTGAAGCAGGTGATAACTTCATCACAGCATGAGGGCCGGGAGGATAGAGGGATTAACGGAGTGACGCTGTAGCGGAGGAGTGCTGCTTCTGAGATCAGACCACCTGCTGAGAGAAAGAGATGCCTCCCTCTTTTATCAGACCCTGGATAGGATTAGACTCTCTCTTTCTTTCTCTCTCTCTTTCTTTCTTCCCCCTCTCTCTTTCTCTCTCTCTCTTTTCTCCCGCTTGTAGATTTGACGTGACGGACGGCCGTGACGGGATTTTCACATGTACTTTTCTTTCAGACGCTCTCTGCAGTCGCTTCCATTCATCCTGACACTCTTTCACTAACATCCTCTGTAGTAATGTGTGTGTGTGTGTGTGTGTGTGTGTGTGTGTGTGTGTGTGTGTGTGCGCATGTTCCTTACAAATGAATACACTTGTGTATATTTGGGTGAAGCCATATTTTGAAGTTTGTTTGAGAAAGTGAGACGCGATATGTTACCCATAATGCACTGCACAGGGTTCCAGCTTACAAAGAGACACATATAAAAGATGATAGTAATATTTTAACATTTATTTTTATTTAAAAATTATATTTATTTAAAAAGATTTCAACATTCGTCCTTTTCCTTTTTTTTTATTGTTTTTTTTTTTTTAATAAATCAAATTTAGAGACCATTTTTTGTATTTATTTATTTAATTTTATTCATTTTTATATTTTTTTATTTGCTTTATAAGTAAAATAGCGTTGAGTATAAGGGAAAACGGAAGAGTGGAAAAAAGAGAAAATCAGTATGAATAAATAACAGCTGAACGAGTGAGGGAAAAAAAGGAAAAGATTTTTTTAATTAGCACAAAGACTAGAAAAAAGGAAAATGAAAGAGAAAAAAATTAAGATGAAAGACAAAAAATAAAAGAAATAAAAGGTGTGTGTGAGAGACAGAACGAGAGGTAGAGAGAGGTAGAGAATAAGAGAGTAAAAGAATGACTGGGAGAAGAAATTATTTCAAAGATTTAATGAAGAGAATAAAAAAGAGTGTGTGTGTGTGTGTGTGTGTGTGTGTGTGTGTTTAACACCCTGTCCAAAAATTTCAAAAATCCCTTCGACACTGTATTAAAAGCTATTGTAAAGAATTTCCAGAAATCTCTCTTCCACTTTTTCTTTCACTCAATCTCCTTTTCTTTCTGTCTCTCTCTATCTTTAAATCTCTCTCACTTTCTAAATCTCACTCTTTCTCTCTCTGTCTCTCTCTCTCGCTATCGTTCTCTCTCTTTCTCTCTCTCGCTCTCGTTCTCTCTCAGTTTCTCTTTCTGTTTCTTTATCATTCTCTATCTCTCTCACTCTATCTATCTATCTATCTATCTATCTATCTATCTATCTATCTATCTATCTATCTCTTTCCTTCTCTTTCTCAAGCTCTCTCTCTCTCTCTCTCTCTCTCTCTCGCTCTCTCTCTCTCTCTCTCTCACTGCTGTTTCTCTTCGTTCCTGTGCCAGCCAGCAGTAACGATATTCCAGGAAAAAGCTCCACATGTTCAATTATATAATTACATCATTGCAGATTTAGACAGATGTCCCATAATACATTTCAAATGCAATCAGCTGCACTTGCCCCCGCTCCCCCCTCCCCCACACACACATAACGTTCTCGGAGAAGAAAAATGATCCCCGACGCATGCCCAACACGTCGTATTTGTCATGTTGCTGCTCTCCTCGCGTGGCGTCACAGCCGCAGTTGCTTCACTCGCGGTTATTACCTTTAGCTCGGATTTCCTCTCCCAGGATTCCGGCACCCCAAATTTTTTTCGCCATGTTTATTTCGTATAGCGGCGCCTGCCTTGCCAAGTCCCCTGGGCGATACCTGCTCATGCTAATCACCTCGTCGAAATACACGGATTTTCTGGAACTCACGGCGCCTCGGAAATTCGGGAGAAGTTCCACTTTGCTGCACAGTTTGCTGGAGGCTGAGACGATCCCGCCGAATCTCCTCTCCTCGTCGCGCAGATGGCACGCGATCCTGTGCCATCCTGACAACGGAGAATGAGTAACTGTTTAGTTTGGCGACGGAGATGTGGCTGTGCAGCGAGCGAGCGAAGCAAAGCTGCTGTTTATACGCCGCAGGGCCAAAAAATAGAGAGAGAATTAAAGTTTCTCAAACTCATTCGCCAAAAACTACACGCTTTCAGACTGATAACGAAGCGGGAAGAAAGCGTCCAATCGTAATCGTCCAAATTCTTTGCCTAATACTTTGGTCTGGAGCAGGGAGAAGCTTAGGGGCCTTACTTAAGGGCCCAACAGGAACAGCTTGGTGGTGTTGGGGCTTCAAACCTGATGTTTTTAGTGGTGGTGGTGGGGCTTGAACATCTTGATCACAGTAACTGTTGAAACAATATCCAGTGGCCTCTTTATAGTAGTCCACAGTTTAGAGCTGTCTCCACCTCAGCATGGTGAATTCTCACATCTGATTGGTTGGATGTGGTGTTGGTTTTATTAATGCTGCTTAGGTGGTGATGAAGTTAGTGTCAGTTTAGTTTGATGTTGCTGGTTATGGAGATGGTGTTGATAGGGTTGGTGTAGATGACTTTGGTGGTTATGGTGATAGTTCTGGTGTTGATGGGGTTGGTGTAGATGACTTTGGTGGTTATGGTGATAGTTCTGGTGTTGATGGGGTTGGTGTAGATGACATTGGTGGTGGTTCTGGTGATAGTTCTGGGTGTTGATGGGGTTGGTTTAGATGACATTGTTGTGGTTCTGGTGATAGTTCTTGGTGTTTGGTGTTGAGTTCTGGGGTTGGTGTAGATGACTTTGGTGGTTATGGTGATAGTTCTGGTGTTGATAGGGTTGGTGTAGATGACTTTGGTGGTTCTAGTGATAGTTCTGGTGTTGATGGGGTTGGTGTAGATGACATTGGTGGTTCTGGTGATAGTGTTGAAGGAGTAGATGGTTATGGTGATGGTGCTGATGGGGTTGGTGTAGATGTCATTTGTGGTTATGGTGATGGTATTGGTGGTTCTCCGGTTGGGGTTGGTGTTGATAGGGTTGGTGTAGACGATGGTGCTAGTTTAATATTGGTGTAGATGACATTGGTGGTTATGGTAATGATATTGGTGGTTTTGCTAATGAGGTTGATGGGGTAGGTGGTTATGATCATAGTGTTGATGGGTTTGGTGTAGATATCATTCATAGTTATGCTGATGGTATTGGTGGTTATGCTGATGGGGTTGGTGTAGATGTCATTTGTGGTTATAATGTTGGGTTTGGTGTTGATGGGGTTGATTTAGATGATGGTGTTAGTTTAATGTTAGTGGTAATGGTGGTAATGGGGATGATATTGATGGGTATGCTGATGGGGTTGGTGTTGATGGGGTTTGTGTAAATGACATTGGTGGTTATGATGTTGGGGTTGGTGTTGATGGTGGCGGCGGTGTGTCTGTCTCTCGCCCACACTCTGTCTCTCTCTCTCCAGGGGAAAGATGGAGTGAGAGACAGACGCATTCATATTCATGGTTATGATAATTCGGAGAGTTTTATTCGCTTAAAGGCCACTGCTGATAACTGATAAGAACCAACCAGAAACCCCCACCAGTCAAACTCATGAATATACAAACTCACAATCCAAAGAGCTGCTTTTGCTCTGGACAGGAAAGAACTCTCTCTCTCTATCTGTCTCTCTCTCTATCTGTCTCTCTCTATCTGTCTCTCTCTCTCGTCTCTATCTGTCTCTCTCTCTATCTGTCTCTCTCTCTATCTGTCTCTCTCTATCTGTCTCTCTCTCTATCTGTCTCTCTCTATCTGTCTCTCTCTCTATCTGTCTCTCTCTCTATCTGTCTCTCTCTCTGTCTCTCTATCTGTGCTCATCTCTGTCTCTCTCTCTTCTCTATCTCTCTCTATCTGTCTCTCTCTCTCTCTATCTGTCTCTCTCTATCTGTCTCTCTCTCTATCTGTCTCTCTCTCTATCTGTCTCTCTCTATCTGTCTCTCTCTCTATCTGTCTCTCTCTATCTGTCTCTCTCTCTATCTGTCTCTCTCTATCTGTCTCTATCTGTCTCTCTCTATCTGTCTCTCTCTATCTGTCTCTCTCTCTATCTGTCTCTCTCTATCTGTCTCTCTATCTGTCTCTCTCTCTATCTGTCTCTCTCTCTATCTGTCTCTCTCTTCTCTATCTGTCTTTCTCTCTATATCTGTCTCTCCTCTCTCTCTCGTCTCTCTGTTCTCTCTCTCTCTCTATCTATATGTCTCTACTCTCTCTCTATCTGTCTCTCTCTCTGTCTAAATCGCTATCTATGTCTCTCTCTCTCTCTATCTGTCTCTCTCTCTATCTGTCTCTCTCTATCTGTCCTCTCTATCTCTCTATCTCTATCTGTCTCTCTCTATCTGTCTCTCTATCCCTGTTCTCTCTCTCTCTATCTGTCTCTCCCTATCTGTCTCTCTCTCTCTATCTGTCTCTCTCTATCGACCTGAGGAATGGTATAAAGCAACACATCTAATAAATTAATTTAATCATTTATGTCAATTTCCTTACAAAAAAATAAAGTAAAACTTACACTTTACACACTTTACACACACACTAACACACTTTACACACTTTACACACTTCACACACTTTACACACACTTTCACACACAATTCACACACTTTACACAACTTCACACACAACTTCACACACTTTACACCACACACTCAATTCACACACTTTACACACTCACACACTTTACACACTTCACACACTTCACACACTTCACACACTTTACACACTTTCACACACTTTACACAATTCACACACTTTACACAATTCACACACTTTACACACTTTACACACTTCACACACTTTACAACACACTTCACACTTTACACACTTTACACACTTTACACACTTCACACTTTACACACTTCACACACTTTAAACACTTTACACACTTCACACACTTCACACACTTTCACACACACACTTTACACACTTTACACACTTTGCCTCTTTTTTAAGTTTTTTTTCTCTCTTTTTTTAACTGAAACAATGAATTTAATTATGTTTTATCAGATTTTATTGAGTTAAATTTCTAAATTAATGTTGTATGTTTTTGTGTTTGTTTTAGCGGAACACAGAAAGCGTTATTTCATTTAAGACCTGCTTCATTTCCCACAGCAACAGAGAAAATTTTGTTTCTATAACACACACACACACACACACACACACACACACACCTTTAACACCGCTCCCCCCGGTGCACCAAACAGATAACAAAACACACTAATCAGGCCAATCGGCCCCCGGCGAGACCCACACTGCTGACCACCGAGAACACACTCGACCCCATCGTCTCTCTCTATATCCACTCTCTCTCTCTCTCT
>VCAZ01000139.1:1064072-1066572 GCA_005784505.1 Bagarius yarrelli
AAATTTTGCCAGCCTTGAAGGCATTGATTTGCGTCAGTCACATGACGGCCTGATTTTTTGGCATTTTTATTATTATTTTATTTTTAATTTCACCATATTACTGTAAAATAAGAGCCCACAAACTACGGCCCCGGGGGCCCGGGTACGGACCCTTACCCTTACACCCCCTTTAAAACATACCAGAGACATATTTTCCAAATGTAATTTTAAATCTATGTTCACTCACCCATATATCAGATCTGTATTTGATAATAAAAGTTGCCTTTTAGACTAAAATCCCCGCTTTTAGTTATAAAAATAGTTTTATTATTAGTTTTATTCGGCATTAACAGAACAACACACTCAACAGAACGTTTCATATAGCGATGAGCAGGTGATACCACCACACGCCGACCAGCAAGAAAATTCAAAGAGACGACAAAACGATTAAACGGGAAAGAGAAAAAAAAATCGATGCTGAATGTAGGAGTTTTAGCAAAAAGTGGACGAGGGATTATTTTTATTGTTTAATGTAAAGAAAAGAAACGACTGTTTGTCTCATCTGTCATCAAGTTCGTTACTCTGTGTGATCAAAATCATAACATTTAAAGTAATGAATTAATCTAAAATTAGGAGGCAAAAACTAATCAAATTAAATTAAAATGATCATCAAATCAACATAATAAAACTAAGACTCACTCCAGGAAAAAGGGTTTTCTGCAGTAGACCCCCCCCCCCCCACGCTTTAAAGAAAGAAAAAAAACTCCACATTAAAATATAATAGAAGTAAAAAAATTAATTTTTACTACTTTTTTCATTTTTTATTTTAGGTTCATTTTTTGGTTGTGTTTTTGGCACATTTTATCATGCGCATAATCACATACCCACAAACTGCATTCATCCGCTGAACATTTTACACTAAACACACACACACACACACACACACTCAATGTGCTCTGCTACATCGAATTCGGCTCAATGCACTCGGTCACTAAAGTTGCTATAAATGACATGAAATGAGGCAGCACTGTGTAACAAACACACACACACACACACACACACACACACACACCAGTGCACACACACACCAATGCACACAGCACAATTCAGTAAATTTATGAATTCTTTATATCAGATTCCGTATTTCTGTACGGTTTAATTTATTGAAGTGACTCGTGACTTTCTGCTCCTTTATTATTTCCTTGACGTGAAATGTCTCGTTCCTCTTTTGCGTCTCGTCCATCAAACCTCTAATAGACGTGTCCTTACGTTGTGTTTTAATTCCGAATAGTTCAGAACTCTGTGAAGATTTAAGTACTGTAGATAGATAAAGTTGCATAACCCTGCCACCCCCCCCCCCCTCAAAGGGGGGAAGGAATGGTTTGGACAGGGACATCCTGCTTCAGTCGTCATGTGAAAGACAGCGACTCTCTCGTCCTCAAAGCTGAGACCCTTTCACTCGGGGACGTGAGGTTAAGTGCTGGTCTTTGGTTTACTGTTCAGGTTCAGTGGATAGTGTGTGTGTGTGTGTGTGTGTGTGTGTGTGTGTGTGTGTGTGTGTGTGTGTGTGTCACGTCCATGTGGTGTGTAGAGAGAAAGTTTTCCAACTGTGAACTCTCTAATGGACGCTGTTGGACAGGCTAGGAGAGGACAGAGTGTAGCTGTCACTGCCAAGATCTGTTGCCCACCAGCCCAGGGGCTGCCCCGGGGGCACTAGCCATCACACACACACACACACACGCACACACACACTTGAGTGTGTGCCATGCTGCCTGTATGAAATTTCTGCCTCTAACTTACTGAAATGTTAGAAGGATTTGTGTGTGTGTGTGTGTGTGTGTGTGTGTGTGTGTGGTGTGTGTGTGTGTGTGTGTGTGTGTGATGAGTGGTGAACTGTATCAGAAAAATTGAGGTCACGGACAGAAAATAGCTTTATTTCTTAATTTTTCTATATTTTACATTAGATATATTTTCCCTTTGTTACTTTACAGTTTATTCTATTTCTATTTTTATTCTATTTCAACCCTTAATTTTTTTTTATTGCAAATATTTGTATTCTGTTTCTTTTTTCTTTTATCTTCTACTTTTTTCTCTATTCTAATATTAAACTAGTTCCAATTTCATTTTTATTTTAATGATAATGTTTTTTTATTTTAATTCTAAGTCTATTTTTATTCTTTTGCTATATTTATTCTATTTTATTGAAACTCTAATTTTATTTTAATTTCTGTTTTTATTTTAATTTCTGTTTTTATTTTAATTTCTGTTTTTATTTTTATTTTATTAGCCTTTTATAGCAGGGAACCGCGCTAAGCATTCGGCTCGGTGCTGTTGGGTTTCATTGTGTGTGAGGAATTAAATCTGAATATGACTGAAACCTTTTCTCTGTTTTAAGTTCTATTTTGTATATTTTTATTAGTGTATATTTTACTAATAATAATTGGAAAATGGCCGCAGTGAACGCTCAGGTTACCATTTGATAGAATGATGAGAGGAAAATTATAACAAATCATTTAATTAA
>VCAZ01000139.1:1074072-1103048 GCA_005784505.1 Bagarius yarrelli
ATTGATTCACCGCAGAGCCGATCGGTTATTGATTCACCGCAGAGCCGATCGGTTATTGATTCACCACAGAGCCGAATGGTTCTGAAACGTTTCGCCGGGTAGAGGAGCGACTTGTAGTTCAGGACTTGACACATACTGGAGGTTTTATACACTCGGAACGCCGCGGGTTTCACACAGACTTCAGACATCAGGCTGCTGAGGATGTTTTATATATAGGAGTTTAAATAAAATAGGCAGTGTGTGTGTGTGTATGTGTGTGTGTGTGTGTTAATGGCTTGTGAAACTGAAGTCTCTTCACCCTCTTGTGGAGCTGAGCTCTCTCTCACTCTATCTATCTATCTACCTCTCTATCTATCTATCTATCTATCTATCTATGTCTCTCTTTAGCGCTCTTTTGTCCCTCTCATATAGCGCTCTCTTTCTTTTTATCTCTCCTTATCTGTTCCCTTTTTTTTCTCTGTCTCTCTGTCTCTCTCTCTCTCTCTCTCTCTCTCTCTCTCTCTCTCTTTATCTGTCTATCAATTGCTCACTTGATTTCCTCTCTTTTACTTTCCCTCTATCTCTCACTCGCTTTCTCTGGTTCTTTTATCTCTTTCTCATATCACATTACTCTCTTGTTCTCTCTCTCTCTCTCTCTTTGGAACCTTTGATTTTTCTTTCTTTGTCTTTAGCTGTCAATCTTTTTTGCTGTATTTCTTTCTTTCTTTTTTCTATCTTTCTCTCTCTCTTTCTTCCTTTCACTTTAAATGAGTCTTTTCTCTCTTGCTGTTCGGGTTCTCTGATGTTCAGGAATTCCGCGCTGTCAGGACCTTCATTAGAGCTGTTTTCTCACTGGAGCGTGATAAGGTATTTTAGCGCGTGTGTGTGTGTGTGTGTGTGTGTGTGTGTGTGTGAACTCGGTATTCGCTGCCATTCCTATTAAAGTGGCCTGGCTGTGGATTGTTAACTTTAGTCAAGTTTTTTTTCTTTGGTTCTCCTTCTAAAATCTGTTATAGTTTTTTTTCTCCTTTTCTGGTTCTCCTGTTTTAAATGTACGCTGCGGTTCCCACTCGAACACACACCGTGTGTGTTATTGGCTTTACGAGGACGCACCAGTCCCCGGATTGCGTTAGTGCACAAATCCTTAACAAAACATACAATATTTCCTTGGATTCTTGTAAATTATGCAAATATTTATAATTATATACTGTATATTTAAAATAACACTAGAAAATAAATTAATCATATATATTATATATGTATGTATATATATAATATATTAAACTATATATGATTAACTGTAAACTATGTTAATTAATTTAAAAATTTACACATGAATTATTTTTAATATTGTAGCAATTTAAATTAAAAAATTACCCTTAGAATTTTTTTTAATTATTATTTTTATTTTTAAAAACAGATATTTTAATTTTACCTTCACTTTATATTTTTATTAGTCGGGTCATGTGACCTGAACCAGTATGTCATTTCCACATAGTTTATTGTCCTATGTGAAGTATTGATTTGTCTTTATTTGTATTTATTGTGCTTCGGAAACGTTTATTAGAAACCTAATAAAAATGATTTTAAAAAAAAATTATGCAGTGTCTTAAAAGCCGTTTTACTGCCTAATCACCTGACTTGTATTACATCATCATAATCTTCATCATCATCATCATCATCATCATAATCTTCATCACCATCAGTGGGTTATTTTCTAGGACGTGGTGATTTTAGGTGGTCCGGACGCAGGAGTGTGGGATGGGACCAGTGTCTCACCAGCACTGCTGCCGTTACTCTCATCATCTCAACATCTCATTTATTTACTCTAATCACTCCATCTCTAGCTCAGCCAGAGAGAGAGGGAGGAAAAAAGAGAAAGAGGGAGGATAAAAAAAGAGGGAGGAAGGAGGAAAAAAAAGAGGGAGGAAGGAGGAAAAAAATAAGGGAAAGAGAAAGAAAAAGACAGAAAGAGAAAAGGGGAGGAAAGGAAAAAGAGGTAGGAAGAAAACAAGGGTGGGAGAAAGAGAAGGAGAGAGGAAGAAAAAGAAAAAGGGAAGGAGGGAAAAGAAAGAAGACCAAGAAAGAAAAAGAGGGAGGGAGAAAGGGAGAAAGATAAAGAGGGAGGGATGGAGTATGAAAAAGACAAAGGAAAAAAAAACAGAAGTGAGAAAGAGGAAGGATAAAAGGAGGAAGGAAGGATTAAGAAATTCCAGGCGATTGGGAAAAAGATGAAAGGCATCAGAAGTAGTAAAAGAAAAGAGTGGAGAAGAGGGACAATAGAGGAGAGACAGATAAAGACACTTTCTTTCCATTCCTCAGTCCCCAAGTGTCTCTGTCTCTCTCTCTCTCTCTCTCTCTCTCTGTTTGAAAGACAGGATGAAAGGTTTGGAGCGTTCGGCTCGTTACAGCGAGGGATTTGAGGAGAAAGAAAAGCGAGTGATGGATGAAAGTTTTTCATCTAAAGGATACAATCACTGGAAAAATGAAAAGATCGATCCATCCAAGATTTTCCCTCGCTCTGATGAAACCGAGTGTTACACAAGAGTGTGTCGGAGTGAAAGAGTGTGTGTGGGGAGTTAGAGAGCCTGTGTGAGTGTGTGAGAAAAACGAGAGCGAGAGAGAGAGAGAGAAAAAAAAAGAGAGAGAGATAATGTATGAGAGAGTGAGTGAAAGTGTGTGGGGTTGTGTGAAAAAGTGAAGAAGGTGTGTGAGAGTGTGTAAGAGTGTGAGAGAGACAGTGCGAAAGTGTGTGGGGTTGAGTGAAGTAGGTGTGTGAGAGAGTTAGCGTGTGTGAAAGAGTGAAAAGGGTGTGAAAGTGTGTGAAAGAAAATAGAAAAGAATAGAGAAAGAGAGAGAGAAAGAGTGAGAGGGAGAGAGAGGTGTGAGAGTGAGTTTGAGCAAGTGTGTACAAGAAAGCATTTGTTTCTATTTACGTGTGTGTGTGTGTGTGTGTGGGTGTGTGTGTGTGGGTGTGTGTAAGTGTGAAACAAACAGTGTGAAAGTTGTGTCCATGCTGCCTGTTCAGAAAATATGGCATATAAATGTGGTTTGGGACATGTCCACGGTGGGATAGTGTGTAGGAATGTGGTTTGGGACATGTCCACGGTGGGATAGTGTGTAGGGAATATGGGTTGGGACATGTCCACGGTAGGATAGTGTGTAGGGAATGTCTTTTGTACAGTAATTGTACGGAAGGCTCTCCTCTTCTTTTCTCTTGTCTTCTCTTCTCTTGTCTTCTCTTCAGACAAACAAAAGACAGAAAGACTATCAGAGTAAAAGACAAACAAACGAAGACCCAAAGATAAAGCAAAAGTTAAGAGCTGTTTTTCATGTTTTCGTGTAACCTCCCCAGTGAGTGGTCTCTCTGTCTCTCTCTCTGTCTCTCTCTCTATGTCTCTGTCTTTGTCTCTTTTTTTCGCTTTCTCTTTCAGTCATTAGATAAATAAAAAACACTTCAAATGAACTTCAGATTTTCACATTAAGCCCCACTCTCTTGACAGTAGACTTAGCTAATCAACACACACACACACACACACACACACACACAAGCTCAAGTGATGTATGTTGTTGTGTTGTGCGCTGAGGACGAGTCCCACAACGCTTTACTATAGTGTTGACATCAACAATTTTGCATTTGTTTTAAGTTTAATCTCTTTCTCTCGTTCTCTCTGTATCTCTCTCTCTCTCTCTCTCTCTGTCTATCTCTCTCTCTCGGTCTCTCTCTCTCTCTCTCTCTCTCTCTCTCTCTCTCTCTCTCTCTCTCTCTTTGTCTCTCTCTCTCTCTCTCTCTCTCTCTGTTTTCTCAGTAGATGGATGTATATATATTTTTTTACTTTGCTCTGTCCCCAGCGAGCGAGTGACATTTTAAACGAAACCAGGCCGCCACTTTGGGTTTTTTACTGCAGTAATTAATGTGACGTCTTGTCATATTAGCGACTCGTTCACTCACTCATTCACATCCATTCCTCCAGCTGAGTCTCTCTCTCTCTCTCTCTCTCTCTCTCTCTCTCTCTCTCTCTCTCTCTCTCTCTCTCTCTCTCTCTCTCTCTCTTTCTTTTGACTTGATTAAATAAAGGACTGTAAAAAACAAGTCTTTCTCTCTCTTTCTGTCTGTCTCTTGGTCTCTGTCTGTCTTCTCTCTCTCCTCTCTCTCTCTCTCTGTCTCTCTTGTGGGTCTCTCTCTCTCCATCTCTCTCTCCTCTCTCTCTCTCTGTCTCTCTCTCTCTCTCTCTCTTGTCTCTCTCTCTTTGTCTCTCTCTTTCCTGTTACAGTCCTTCGCATCCCCGTTTGTTCTCCTCGTTTAAGATAAAGTTCCTCCACCGCTCCGGAGTTATAGGTGTATTTCCGGATTTGGGAAATATTTAATAATTAATGAATGTTAATAATTTATATAACAATAGTAATAATAATAATAATAATCGCTCTCCGACTATTACTAAAATAAATAAGAAATATTTGTATAATATTATTTTCATAATCTTAGCAAATAAATTGATTAATTTATGTATTTATTTCTGTTTATTTGTTTTTATCTTTGTTTTTTATGTTAATCTTTTAGCAGATAAACTGTAGTAAAATAATAATTTTATATTATATTATTGTGATTTTTCTCGTGTTCTAAGATCTTTTTATTATTTTTAATAACTGATTTTCACTCCGATTTTAGTCCTAATTTTAACGTCTATCAATTTTTTTCTTTCTAAAACTGATTTTAAAAGGTGGGTTTTTATTTTTTTTCTTTACAGTTTTATAGTTTTATAAGGTTGTACCGTCTGAGCAGAATGTTCCAGTTACTGTTACTAATTACAGTTTACTGTTATTTAAAATAAAAAAAACTAATAGTGATTTTATTTTTTTCTTTTATTTTTATTGGCGGTTTATTAGTGAACGTTTGCCTGAGGATTGAATGGGATGTCAGACGCTGTAGACGTCAGTGATGAGGACGAGACTCTGAGGTTTTTCCCTCTGGTGTGTGTTCCTGTGGTAGCTCGGTGGTTGAGGTGTTGGACTGCTAACTGGAAGGTTGTGTGTTCGGTATTAAGTTACCACTGTAAAGAACTAATTTTAAAAAGTACAAAAAGAAAAATAGAAAAGAGAAGAAATAAATCGAAAATGGAGTAAAATAAAAAGAAAGAAAGAAAAAAATGTCAGCTTTTCATTTAATTAAATAAAATAAGGAACTCAATGACGTTTACCTTCTTTTAAAAATAAAGGATTAAAAGAATTAATGAATAGAAGGAAGAAAAAGTAAGATAGAAAGAAAGAATAATATTTTCCTTGTCTCAGTGACATCTGTCCTCCTTTTTTTGGAATAAAGAAAAGTAAAACAAGTATACTTTATTATGCATTTAGAAAGAAAGAAAGAAAGAAAGAAAATGTAAAAAGTAATAAAAGAAAATTGAAAGTAAAAAAAAAACTGATTTTATGTTAAATAAATGAATAAATTATATTTGTGTGTGTAAATAAATTCTCGCTCTCTCTCTCTCTCTCTCTCTCTCTCTCTCTCTCTCTCTCTCTCTCTCTCTCTCTCTATCTCCCGTCCTGCTCGCGGTGCTCAGACATTTTTTTTTCCGAAGCGTCTCAAATGGATGTTCTCTATTATCAAAATTTGATTTCTGCTCCTCTGCCTCGTTTCCTCCTCCCACATCTGTCACTCTTTCCCTCCGTCTGCCTCGTCAGTATCTCCGTCTTAATCGCGTTAGGTGAAGAGGCGCTACGGCACGACTGATGAACCGGCCGTCTCGAAGGACAAATAAAAAGGACCAGCGAGACATGAAAGAAAATTTGCCTTAAAATTAAAAAAATAATTAAAATAAAAACATTCACCAAAACAAAAATTCAAAGAATGAAAGAAAACAAACAAATAAACAAATAAACAAGCTTCAGTTTTTACAATACATTTATTTACAATTGTTTATGGAATAACTAAAAAAACGTACTAATAAATTACTTCATTAATTTAAAATTAGTTCTAGAAGTTCGTCTGTAGTTTTATTTTTCAGAGACACAGTGTGTGACATGGTGGGGGGAAGTGGTAGCCCAGTGGTTAAGGTATTTGACTGGTAATTGGAAGATTGGGGTTCGATTCCCAGCACCACCAAGTTAAAATGGACAGACAGATAGACTGATAGAGGGATGAATGATCAGACAGATGATTGATTGGGGGATGAATGGAGAGATAGATGGATGGATGAATGGACTGACAGAGAAATAGAGGAAGGAATGGACAGACAGCTAGACAGATGGAGGGATGAATGCACAGACAGATGAAAGGATGAATGGACAGACAGATGAAGGGATGAATGGACAGACAGATAAAGGGATGAATGCACAGACAGATAGAAAGACTTTATGTAATGTAACGTGATGGTGAAAAACATGATGGTGAGACCTGGTGGACAAACGTAATGGTGAGACCTGCTGGTGAACTGTGATGGTGAGACCTGGTGGTGAAACGTGGTGGCGGTGGTGTCGTTACAGGTTTAAAAAGTTTTAGGAAACTTCTACACCGTCAGTGCAGTCGTGATGTCAGGAGTCTGACTTTCCTTTCCTATACCATGTCCTGACGGCGAAGAGACAGAGACGAGTCTTCCGCGAGTGCGTGAGAGAGCGTGAGCGGCGGTGTCACCCTGGGGCTCGAGGGTTATTTGGGTACACGGCGTGGCGGCAGTATGACCATCTGTCTCCCTACATATCGCTGCTTTAGACGCCGTGTGATTGATGACAACCTTGAAAAGTTCAATCGTGAGAATGATTACAGAGAAAATTAGAGAGAGAGACAGAGAGAGAGAAAAAGAAGAGGAGCAGGAGAGGAGAGAGAAAAAGAGAGAGAGAGATAGAGAGAGAGAGAGAACTAAAGCGAGAGGGGGAGAGAGGAGAGAGGGGAGAGAGGAGAGGAGAGAGAGGAGAGAGAGAGAGGAGAGAGAGAGAAGAGAGAGAAAAGAGAGATCGAGAGAGAGAGGGAGAGAGGAGAGAGAGAGAGGGAGAGAGAGAGAGAGAGAGAGAGAGAGAGAGAGAGAGAGAGAGAAAAGAGAGTGAGAGAGAAACAAGAGATTTCTGTCTCTCTCTGTTTTTCTCTCTCTCACTTTCTTACTCTCTCTCACTCTATTGCTCTTTTGTTCTCTGACTCATTCTCTCTTACGCTCTCTTACTCTCTCGCTATGTCACTCTCTCCCTCTCTCATTTTCTTTGTGTTCAGTATCTCACTCTCTTGCTCTCACAATCTTACTATCTCACTCTTTTACTCGCTGGCTCTTTTGCTTTCTCACCCTCTCTATCTCTTACTCTATCATTCTCTCGCTCTCTTACTTTTTCACTCTCTCACTCTCTTATTTATCAGGATCTTTATTATGTCCCTTAAGTAGCTTTTTAAAACTGTCTTATATCCATACAGAATTCCGAAAGTAATGGCACCCCTCCCACACATCATAGAAGCTTTATTGCATTCTGAAAGTTCATGGAACGTTTTTTAGGTGGAACTTGAGGAACCTTTGTTGCTATTCTGTCTAATAAAGCCACCGTTTCTGACCAATCAGGAGCCAGAATTTGGTAAGAAGAAAAAGCCTATTAAAAAACCTACGCATGAAATTCCAGCCGTTAAACTTTCCGTTCGGTTCCAGCTGTTAAACTCCATTTGTGGTAACAGGAAAATGAAAACCAGTAACAAATCCCAGAGCAGGACAGCGAGAGTACACACACACACACACACACACACACACACACACACACTCACACACTCACTCATTCATACACTCAATAACACACATACACTCTCACTTATTAACACACACTCACTCACACACACAGACACTCACTTACACACATTAACACACATACACACACTCACTTATTAACACAAACACACACACACTCACGCACACACTCGTTCATACACTCAATAACACACACACACACACTCACTTATTAACACACTCTCTCACACACACACACATCATGCACACACTCGTTCATACATACACACATTAACACACATACACACACTCACTTATTAACACACACTCACTTACACAGACACATACACACTTACACACACACTCTCACTTATTAACACACTTACACACACTCACAAACACACACATACTCACTCGCTTACACACACACACTCTTACTCATTAACACGCACTCAATCATGCACACACTCATTCACACCCATTTTTTACACACAGTCACACACACTCTCACTCACTCCCACTCATTCACACTCTTTCACTCACACACTTGTTTACTCACTTATTTACACACACTCACACACTCTTTTACACTCAGGCGTCTCCTGTGTGGATCAGAAATAAGGGGTGGTTTGAGCTCCAATCTAAGGCAGATTAAAGGCAGGTAATTAAATGTGCTAATTACACACGGCTGCTCGTTTAAACACTCGTTATTATAATAATTGCAGTTGGAGATTCTCCAAGAGCCGGACGATTTACACACACACACACACACACACACACATACACATACACACACAAAAACACTCACACCTCTGACCAGGTACACCCAGAGCCTTACAGCAAGTACACATACCCACAATCTTATTCATACACAACACACACACAAACACACACACACTCCGGGTCGGGTTGGGTCGGGTAGGTGTGTGTACTGCAAAGTAAAAGCGGGCTGCAGTAATAAGAGAGAGACTTGCAAAAGTTTCAGTGGAAAAAAATTAACAGTAGTAATTAACATCAATCAGACAAACTAACGAGTCCACAGCTCTAAAAACACACACCTCAGACAGAGAGAGAGAGAGAGAGAGACACACAGACAGAGAGACACACACAGAGCGGGAGACAGACAGAGAGAAAGAGAGACACACACACATATACAGGGACACACGCAAAAAGAGAGAAAGGCAGAGTGAGAGAAAGAGAGGGAGAGAGAGAGAGACAGTGAGAAAGAGAAGTAACCTAAACTGAATAAATAAAAGTGATTAATGGTACAGGACGATCATTTTTTGCTTTTTGTGTGTGTGTGTGTGTGTGTGTGTGTGGAGTTCTCTGGATTGCATCACTCCTGATATTATATCTGGTGATGAAAATGTTCTCCATTTCGTTTCAACTCTGTATCACAACGTCTCTCTGAGCAACACACACACACACACACACACACACAGTGAGAAGCGCCGCCATATCCCGTTACCTCCGGCAGCTCTGTGATCACAGGTAGTGAATTTGATCTGAAGTCGGTGATGTTGAGATTTTTGGTCCAAATGCTTTGCAGCTGCATCGATTTATAGATCAGATTCTGGTTTAGATGTGTTAGAGGTTAAAAGACACACACACACACACACACACACACATTCACACTTACACACACACATTCACACTCACACACACACACACACACACACACACTCATACTCTCACACGTAACTACAATTACTGATACTAATAATTTAAAATGATACTATAGTTAGAATTAGTTTTAGTATTACTTTTAATTATTAGTATCAGTAATTGTAGTTTTAGTATATTGAATTTTAGCGATCCACAATTATGACATCACTGTCAAGTTAGCCTTTATTTTGGATTTTAGTCTTCCACAGTTCCACAGCCGGTGGTGGGGTGGGTGTGTTGGTGTGGGGTTGGTGGGGGTGGTTGTCGCAGCATGGAGGATTTTCAGGTAAATGGGGCTCTTATGAAACCTGGTGAAATTTATTGAGATATCAGTGTCATATCTCTCTATCAGTCGGTCCCCGGAGAGCTCACGGGCTTCAGACCGAGCCTAAAGCTCAAGCCGAGGTTTTTTACCAAAGTGGGTTTTAATATCTTTCTTCATTCATCAATTTATTTTTAAACCTCCTCGGCTTTAAATACCGGTAGCCGCCTGTAGCTAATGCGACTCCGTGTCGCTCTGTCTGCACTCTGAAGGATTTTTATTTTTATATTTTTCATTTATTCCTTGATTTTTTAATCTGGTTGTAGCCTCACAGGTCAGACGTACCCGGCTGGGGGAAGCGGTTCTGGAGACGACGGCGTCCTCGCTTCTTTGGAAAGAGAGAAAGAGAAGGGTTTTGTTTAACAAGATCCAGAGAGAAATGGAGGATGTGTAGAATGTGTAGACCTACTCCTCGATTTCCTTTCTCTCTCTTGCGCGCTCTCTCTTTCTCTCTTTCTTATCGTCCACTTCACTAAAGAATAACGGACGGCTACGTTTCTTTGCGTATATCTTGACGAGGACGGAGCGAGGCCAAAGGTTCAAGTGCTCAAGTGGCTTTTCTTTCCACTGAATTTGTTCCCTCAGCCTTGCTTTCTCCTTCCCTCGTTTTTTTTTTATTACCTCAGTCTAAGGCTGCACAGGGAGGAGGGGGTTCTTGGCGTAGAATCTCGGCCTCCCGCTAGTTCAGTAACTGTTTTTTTTCTCCTCCTGCTGGAACCATGTGATTCCAGATTGTGTTGATAAGTGGCCCTGTTTTAGCTCTCTTGTTCTTCTCAACTCCCCAGCTCGCTGGTTTCTGGTGGTCCGTGGGAAGCCAGGTGCATGGATCTGTCTCCGGAGTTGCTCTCAAGCTGCCTAACAAGCTCCCTCGGTCGGGGAGAAGTACCCGACTCCCCCTTCCCATAAAACTGCCTCGTTACAGCCCCCGCTGTGCCTCCCAAAGAAAAACTCCCAAAGGTTAATGGGAACCGAGGACGACTATCTAAGGAAAGGTAGTTTTTTAGGCGCTGTTTCAATTCCAGCGTTAGTGTGTGTATGTGTACGTTCACGCCCCGTGCGCTTGCAGCCCCCATCCACGGCCGCACCCCCATCTTTATCTGGGAAACTTGCCCACATTCTTTGCGGAAACCTTTTTTTTTTCTTGCACTCAAATGTAAAGGAATTTTTATTTTTCGTCCTCTTGTTTTTTTCCCGATCGCCTCCTTCTCAGCGTTCCGTCGAGTTCATTGTTTGCACAAGACATGACAGGCTAATTGTGACCACAGCGAGGCTCTTAATGGAGCCAGTTATTGCACAAATATCAATCAGTCTCTGTTTAGTGAAATGGATGATTCTTGTAGCGTAAGTGACTATCCGTCGGCCCATTATCTGTAATGAGCAGTTGTCAGAAGATGGCCGTTTTTTGGGGGGTTTTTTTGGGTCTGTGATTTCCTGAAGAAACTCTTCTCCTCACCAGCCAGCAGGACTCCACTGTGTTCCAAACATACATCCACTTGAATTAATTAGCCCTTAATGGCATCTGTCATTTAATGCAAATCACTTCAACGATAATTGTGTTTTGTTTTTTTTCTTTGTTTTTGACGGCTACCCGGTTCTCCGTGTGACCGAACGGAGCGCCGCATCAGGAAGGCGGATGTTTTTCTTTCTTTCCTTTTTTTTTAAATCTCTCTTCATTTTACTGTCTGTCATGTCAGACATAAGCTTGTACCACCTCCTGTTTTTGGCTTTCTTGTAATTATTTATTAGAAGACGCAGCAGGGTGACAGCAGGTAGTACCGTCTACCTCACCGGGTTCCGGATCGATCCTGAGCTCACATTACTATCACTCGTGTGTAACAGACCCGCCATTCTGTACAATATGTCTTCCCACCTCACACTACCGGAGTATAGACTCCGGTTTCACCTCCCTGAAGCTTTTCTCAGATGGAATTAGTGAAACAATAGTAACTCCCTGAGATCAGCATCACGTTGTAACTCAGCGGTTAAGGTGTTGGACTGTGAATCGGAACACCGTGGGTTTGAATTCCCAGAACCACCATGCTGCCAATGCTGAGCCCCATAAGATAAATGTAGGTCACTGTGGACGAGGACATCTTCCAAATGCCGCAAATGTAAATCTTTATCATTCCAGAATCCATTGTTAAGCAAATTCCGCCAGTTTTCCAACCAGCCTTCATCTAGTGCTGAATGATGGCGGTGGAATGCTTCCTGATGAAAGTGATGGGAACCAGAAGTCCACATTTAACACCTCATAGACCATTTCTATGCCAAACAAAAGTAAGAGGTATTTCCTGAGGTTTGTAGACTCTGAGGACTTACACTCACACTCGTTTTTCCTTTTCAGATCCTTGAAGTCAAATTTAACCCGTTCTCTTTTTTAGCGTGCTACCTTTCGGTGCGAACACGGTGTTAATTCCTGCGGTGCTCTCTGTTGGACATCTTCACAAGATCAGAATTCGATTTAGGATTCAGGAACACTTCCTATATGGATCAGCAGTCCAGCACAGAGCAGCGCAATGACACATTAACACCTTGGTGTAATTCTGAGGAGCTAATCAGGTCCTGGCATGTTCATAGGAGGTGTGAGGAAACTAGACAACCCAGAAAAAACCCACACGCCCAGCAGGAGAACAAGTGCAGATACAATGAGACAGGAACCCAAGCTCAGCTTGGAAACCAGAAACAAGAGCTGAACTTTTGGTTCTTTTGGGAAAGTTCAATAGGCTGTGCAATGTCTTAGAAGTTTGTGTTGGTGCTGATTAACCTTCATTACCTTCAACACCAGAATTCTGCATTAACCATCACCTGCATTTATTAAACCATAATGTCTTCCTATTCCACACCATTATTCTTAATTAAACACCAACTTTGTTGCGCCATCTATCTCCATTAAAACAAAAACCTTTAGCACTAATCAACCACCTTCCTCATCTAGCACCATACTTCTTCATAAAATATCACTAATCCTTCTTAAACACCACCACTTCTAATTAAACCATAAACATTTCCCATAAATACACCACTTGTCTCCATGAAACCACACACTCTTCCCTTAAAAAACGAACCTTCTCATAGAACCTTGGTCACATCAGCAAAGATTCACCTTCTCATTAAATCTGGTCAATAAAGCCCTAACATTCTGTATTTCTTACCAACATCCTTTAATAAACCACAGCGTCCTCCATTAAACCACATCGTCCTTTATTAAACCCCAACTTCTTTTATTAAACCCCAGCGTCCTTCATTAAACCCCAACATCCTTCATTAAACCCCAACGTCCTTCATTAAACCCCATTGTCTTTCGTTAAACCCTGACATCCTTTATTAAACAGAACGTCCTTCATTAAACACCAACGTCCTTTATTACAATGTTGTCCCCAACGAACTCCATCTGTCTCCAATAAACTAGCAACATTTACTGTTTTCCATTTCTAAAATTTGACAATCGTCTTTATCCAAAGTGACTTACATTTATTTTATTTATCCCTCTGAGCTATTGAGCGTTAAGGGCCTTGCTCAGGGGCCCAACAGTGGCAGCTTGGTAGTACTGGGAACTGAACCCATGCAGTCCAACACATTACCCACCGAGCAACACCAACCTTCTTGTTAAAAACGACTAACAATCTTCATTAAACACCAGCAAGCAGGAAGTATGAAGATCTGCCAGTGTGGTGAGATGGGATGAATAAGGAACATCTAAAGACATCTAAAGCTTTTTTAATACAAACTGCAAAAGAAAAAGAAGCTTCGTTGTAGAGGAGAGATTTATGGTTCTGGCCAGAACCTCCGCCATCTTATTAAGCGTTTTATTCTTCCTGAATAAAGCAAGACTTCTGTAGCCCATCAACAGCCTTTGCGCTTCTCTTTCTCTCCCCCTTTCACTCTGTCTCTCTTTTTTTTCTTAGTCATTTTTTTTTTTACAAATGGTAGAACATGGCAGCCTGGAGAGCTCCCCAGCTGTCCCCTGTTAGCACCCTCACACTCGTCTCAGTCGGAGGTTTTTGGCGGATGGTTTTATCATGATGGGAATTTTTGTCGATGGAGAAACCAGATGCATTTGTGGTGCATGTGACCGTGCACTCGTCTGCGCTGAAGGGGTTGAAAGCGAGGGATATCAGAGCTGCAGCACAGACTGAGGCAACATTTGTCACTTGTTCTGTGCACAAGATAGAACATGACATACGGCTGTTCGAGACCTGATGGCATATGTGACTCCGGCTTGCCAAAAGAGAGCGGCGCTTCTCTCCAGGCCGGTGTTTTTTTACACCATTAGTCACATTTTCCTTTTGGCTCTCTGTCTCTCTCTCTCTCTCTCTCTCTCTCTCTCTCTCTCTTTTCTGAGAAAACATTGCTTAAAGCTACTTGTTTGCTTTCCTAAAGTGGATTTTATTAAACGTCTCATGGTTCCTCGTTGTTGGTAAATCATTTTTCGGTCTATTCTGTAGGAGTTTTATAAAGCTGCACTTGTTGCTTCTGGCTGATAATAAGAAGAAAACATTCAGTCGTGATCATCCAGCTAAAGATCTGAAGAGCTGTTCTGTTTACCACCATCCTTCTTCATTAACCACCAGCTTTCTCCATTAAAACACCACCTGTCTGTTAAACCGTCACTGTTAAACACCGAGGCTCCTCATCAAACACCAACTGTTTCTGTTAAACCATCAGCCCCTACCCCTGATCACCAACCTGCTTCATTTACCACCCACAGTCTCCATCATACCCCGACTATCAAACACATAAAACACCACCTGTCTGTTAAACCATCACTGTTAAACACTGACCTCTACATAAAGCACCACCTGTCTGTTAAACCATCACCGTTAAACACCAAGCTCCTCAGCCCCACCCCTGATCACCAACCTGCTTTATTTACCACCCATCATACTCCAACATTTTCTGTTACACCATCACTATTAAACACTAACCTCTATATCAAACACCACCGGTCTGTTAAACCATCACTATTAAATACTGACCTCCACATCAAACACCGCCAAAGTTCAAACCTTTACCATCAACCCCCTTCCTCCCTGAGTGCGATGTACCTCTATTCATTTTTAGGGGCAGCTGGTAGCTCAGGGGTTAAAGTAATGGACTGAGTTCAATTCCCAGCACTACCAAGTTGGGAATACATAAAAATGATAAGAGCGTAGAAGTTTCCCTCTGAGTGAATGTTTCTGGAACTATTCCAATGTCGGTACATTAGCGCAGTTTGTTTAAACGTTTGGTTTGATTCATAAAAATAATCCATCTGTTTAATCTCTTATGTCTCCGCCTGTAATTAGCCGTTCTGCTGCTCAGGAAGTCGTCCTGATGGCGGACGTACCAGATTAAACTGGCGATCGTGATTAGAATATTGTTCCATTATGTTGATCGTCGCGGTTGTTGTAACTAGCATGCAGGTCAGGATGAAACACCGTGTGAGGTGTTCATGCTAACGCTGTGATATCTCGCCGTCCCTGATGACGCCGTTGCGGAAGGACACACGCCACCACGCCGTATTTCCCCGTGTCTCTGGTTTGGGACGCAGTTTTGAGTGGTTGAGGCGATTACCTCATGGCTGAAGTTAATTAATGTAGTAATGCACTCGCACGGCCAGGCTGTTGTGCCGGTGTGTAATATGATCCGAAGGCGTAATTGGTCTTTGCTGTTTTTAGAGTTGCTGTGTCTCTCTTTTCCCCCTCTGGATGGCAGTTGACAGATTACTCATTACGTCTCGGAGGACCTGAATTAGCGCCATGTTTAACGGCGCTAACACAATTGAATCCTTTAATGATACCCCAGAGTGCAATGTTCTAGTAATAATACTGGACATCTCTCTCTCTCTTCCTCTCTCTCTGTCTCTTTCTCTCTACATGGGTCTCGCTCGTTCCTTTGTCTTCCTTCCGTGCCTCTCTTTTTTGTTTTAGTCTAATGTAGCTTGGCCTAGATAGCATCTCTCGCTCGGGAAGAGCGTGCATTATCTGCGACACACGCATTTCTGGCCCATCTTCTGATGCAACGTCCGTTGTGGGTTTTTTTCCTTCACACTTAAAGAAGGTTTCGAAAAGCGGCTGTGCTTTTAGCGGAGAGCTGCGCCATGTAGCACAGGATGGGGTTTTTTTTTAAGAAGAAGAAACCCATCCGTGACTGTGTGTATGTCGTGACGCTTAGCATACGTTTAAATGGAGAAAAAAAGACGCGGTTAATATTGTGGAAATCAGTCCGAAGCTGTAAGTATCAAAACATTCTCTCTCTGTCGACACACCGTCCCAAAGTTTTCTCTGTGAAGAACTTTCCAAACATTCCACCCTGTTTGGAGTCGAGCCGCGGACCTCCAGGTTGAATATTGTTTCTCTGAAAACGATGATGGAAACCTGGACCAAACGTTCAGCGGAATAAAAAAAAGGAAAAGAAAAGAAAAAGAATGAAAGAAATAAGTGTGCAATAAAGAGAGAGAGAGAGAGAGAAAGACAGACAGACAGACAGAGAGACTTTTTACACAACAGGAAGAGAGAAAGAGGGGAAAAGGGAAAGATAGAGAGAGAGAGAAAGACAGAAAGGGAGAGAGAAAAAAGAACATGAGAAAAAGAGAGAGAGAAAGACAGAGGGAGAGAAAAAAAGGACTAGAGAAAAAGAGAAGGAGAGAAAAAGAATGAGAGAGAAAAGACAGAGAGAGATAGGGGAAGTTCATTCAGGGCTGTGTGTGTGTGTGTGTGTGTGTGTGTGTGTGTGTGTAGAAGAGGGTAAGTGTGTGAATAAAGGAGGACGTGTGATTTTGTTCTCCCGGGAGTCTGTTATGATTAGCTGCAATCGGCCCTCCAGCACAGCACAGGCAATTCCATTCTTTCTTTCTGCTTTTCGCCCCGGAATAAAAACGACTCCCAATTTTCCTCTGCTGGTTTTTTCTGACTAATAAAACGACACCCATGCAGTTGCTAAGGTTCCGTCAGTAACCCAAAAAAACCCACCAACATTCAACAAAGATCTCGGTTCCACGTTAATCGCAGCTCTGATAACTGATGGTGTGCTTTCTGATTGACCTGGAATATAATCTCAGCCGAAGGTCTCATCATCTGGTGGAAGGTTTAACCTCCACATCCTGCGTTCCTCTCATACACACACACACACACAACTTTCAGTCCTCACGCCAAATTAACCTAAACAGATTTACTGTCTTCATTAAACCCTCGAACTTTCACTACACTGTGTCATTCTGACGTTTAGATTTAGGTTTTAAGTGCATTTAAACTCCTACGGGACGGGATTTAGGGTTTCATCATATCGATTTTACTTCTACTGAATTTTTTTTTTTTTTATTTTTTTTATTTTAAATCCCAAACAATGCGAAACAATGTAAAATTTTATTTTAAGAAACTAAAATAAAGTTATAAAAATAAAATTTGAAGGTTTGGTATTAAAAACAGAATAAACTACAGGCTTCTAAATATTATTAAAATAAATACCGTTTATCTTAAAATTAACATTGTTTTTTATATATAATATTTAATATTTAATATTTTTTATATTAAAAGGAAATTTTATTATATATGTAAAAATGCTTTTTTTAAACACAATCACTTATTGTAGCTTTAAAGTGAATCAAAAGAATAAATAGTATTATGGGATGTCGTTCTGGATGAAGACGTCCACCAGATGTCAGAAATGTAAATGATTGATTGTGATTTAAAAGCGGTTCATTGTAACGAACCGTAAGCTTTAGATCAGGTTACATCCCATAATCGAAGCTACATGTTTTTCTTGTTAAATATTCGACTCCTTCAGATAAAAGCATCTGCTATGATTCATTTCGCTTGTTTTTCTTTGCTTTTTATCGTTTATTGACCTTCTACGAAACGGGATACGCTCTCGGAATATGTTCGTCTCCGGTCACTAATTGGTCCGGACACCGGCATGGTTTTAATGTATAAAAGAGGAAGAAGTTGGTGGCTGCAGAAGCGGTAGCTGAGCTCCGTATCTAAAAGCAGCGTCCATCTCTTATTCATCCGCATGGAGCCCAGCTAGAGTTTCTCAGCTCCATGTTTGATGAGGTGCTGAACGGGGTAAGCCTGACCCCGACCGCAGGGGCAGGGACGAGTAAGGCAACTCTGGCGGCGTTCCGGCCCCTGAGAGGGATAGAGCGATGGATGGAGGGATGCTCGGGGACGGGGGACGAACGATCAGGTTGCGGCACCGATGTTTCCTCTGAGCCGGCTCCACATGACCCGAATCTCTTTACTGTCCTGCTCTCCTCTACCTGCATCTCTCTCTCTCTCTCTCTCTCTCTCTCTTTGTCTCTATCAATCTCTCTGTCTGTGTTTCTCTTTCTGTCTCTATCTTTGTGTCTGTCTCTCTCGCTCTGTCTTTATCTCTCTCTCCCTCTCTCTCTTTCTCTGTGTCTCTCTCCCTCACTCTTGCTCTCGCTGTCTCTTTCACTCCCTCTCTCTCTCTCTCTCTCTCTCTCTCTCTCTCTCTCTCTCTTTCTATCAATCTGTCATCTCATCTCTCTGTCCCTGTTTTTTCTCTCTGTCTATCTCGCTGTCTCGCTCTCTCTTTCCCACTCTGTCTCTCTCTCTCTTTCCCACTGTCTCTCTGTCTCTCTTTCTCTCCCTCTTTCTCCCTCTCTCTCTCTCTCTCTCTCTCTCTCTCGCTGTCTCTCTCACTCTGTCTCTCTCTCTTTCCCACTCTGTCTCTCTCTCTTTCCCACTGCTCTCTCTCTTTCTGTCTCTCTCCTCTTTCTCTCCCTCTCTCTCCTCTCCTCTCTCTCTCTCTCTCTCTCTCTCTCTCTCTTTTCCGTTCTGTGCCAGTCGTTGTGTTTCTTTTATGTTAGGAAGCTGATAATAGGATCGTTCGTCCTCTTCGACCTGCAACAGAAAAAAATTGTTTTTATTTATTTATTTATTAATTTTTAACACCACACGCGCACACACACACACACACACCACACCACACACACACACACATACATGCCAAGACCACAATGATGTTATCAGTACATGATGTTTTAATGAAACATAGAAATCACATCTGTACTTCAAATCAGATTTTTTGTATCTGCAAATTGGGCGAAAAAAAGTTATTTATTTATTTTAATAAATTAATTCATTATATATTTATTTTTTTAACAGTGAACTTTTTATTCTAATGATGTATTAGTTTAATATAATAATTTCTTTACTTTAGTTTGCTACAAACTGTATTTATTATTTATGTTTTCTGTAGAATTTCTCATCACTTCCTGTTTCCCTGCTGAAGCCCCGCCTTCGCTTCTAGGGGGCGGGACTTAGAGGGTGTGGTTATGGTTTAAAAGTGTGAATTGAATCAGTTGGTCATTCTTTTCTATTATATTTTCATTTCTCGATTTTGTTTCTTTTTTTTGGACTTCCACACAAACACACACACACACAAACACACACACAACCTAGTTTATTTTTTCCTCCTCAGTTCCCTCAATATATCACAGGCTTCCAGGGCAGGTTTGTGGAGCGTGAGAAGAAGAAGCACTGAACAGACACACACACACACACACACACACACACACACACAGTGTTCAGTGGGATTTGAGCTGCCTGAACTGATAACTAATTTCCCCGGATGGCAGGAACACGACAGCTTTCCTCCATCCTGTTTCATTCTGTGCACATCGATTTGGCTGCACATCCTCTTCATCACACACACTCGTCCTGTAATCTCCACACCGGGGCTTGTTTGATCATGTCGGGAACGAGAGCTGTTCACACACACACACACACACACACACACACTTTGGATAGATAGATGGATGGATATATCGCTGACGCACACAGAATTCGGCTGAAGAAAAAGATGGAGAGAAACTGAGACTGTAGAGAATGTGTGTGTGTGTGTGTGTGTGTGTGCGCCTGTGTGTGTGTGTGTGTGCATCTGGTTCAGCCTGAGTCTTCATCACCACATTACAAAAAGATTCAGTAACGCTGACAACATGACTATAATTTTACCAGCTAATAATATCTCTCCGTCCCTCTCTCTCTCTCGGCCTGTCTCTCTCTCTATCTCTGTCTCTCTCGGCCTGTCTCTCTCTCTATCTCTGTCTCTCTCGGCCTGTCTCTCTCTCTATCTCTGTCTCTCTCGGCCTGTCTCTCTCTCTATCTCTGTCTCTCTGATAAAAAGGGCTCTGATTAGATGGATTCTAATTGGTTGAATCTGATTGGCCGGTTCTGATTGGTTTGTTTTGATTGGTCGGTTTGGATGGGTTTGGATTGGTCAGTTCTTATTGGATGAGTTCTGATAAGTCAGTTCTGATTGGATTGATTCTGATTGGTCAGTTCTAATTGGTCAGTTCTGTTTGGATGGATTCTGAATAATCAGTTCTTGTTGGATGGATTCTGATTGGTCAGTTCTTATTAGATAGATTCTGATTGGTCAGTTCTTATTGGATGGGTTCTGAATGGTCAGTTCTTATTGGTCGATGTGTTTTCTCAGACAGAGATGTTAGTGATTTTAGTCCAGCTTTTATTAACCCTATTTATTAATTTTTGTATTCTGTATTTTTACCTTTACTTTGAATAAGAGAGAGACAGAGAGAGAGAGGGAGAGAGACAGGCAGAGAGAGAGACAGAGAGAGAGACAGAGAGAGAGAGAGAGAGAAAGGGAGAGAGAGAGAGAGAGAGAGAGAGAGAGACAGAGAGAGAGACAGAGAGAGAGACAGAGCGAGAGATAGAGAGGGCGAGAGAGACAGACAGAGAGAAAGAGAGAGGCAGAGAGAGAGGGAGAGAGAGAGAGAGAGAGAGAGAGAGAGAGAGAGAGACAGAGAGGGAGAGAGAGAGGGAGAGAGGGAGACAAAGAAGTGAAGCCAACTCGGAATAAAGTTCCCACTGTACAGAACGGCGGCGTATCCACACGAGTTCCACCTTGGATCAACTACACGCTGGACCCCATCAACCCACACACACACACACACACACACACACACACCACCCCCTTTAAATCGATCCCATGAAGCCGCAATCCCTGGAAGGCTTCACCCGGCCGTGTTCGTGTTTCAGCTCTAAGTGCAGTGCAGTGAGGATTGTTTTCCCGCCGAATGGATCACCTGCCGGCGACAGAAACCCGGAGAACAGAAGGTCAAACCCGTTTGGAAAAGTGGTTAGCTGTGATTGGCTGAAGCCTCGAACCGCTTTCGGACTGGAAAACCTTTCAATTCTACAATTCTTCTCAAATCCACTGACTAATCCGGCCTGAGAGTAGCACTCTGCTCTAACTCCTCTCTGTCTCTCTGTCTCTCTCTATCTCTCTTCTATCTCTGCTGTCTGTCTCTCTCTCTCTCTCTGCCTGTCTCTCCCACTCTGTCTGTCTGTCTCTCTCTCTCTCTCTCTCTCTCTCTCTCTGTCTCTCTCTCACTCTCTCTCTATCTCTGTCTGTTCATGTCTCTCTCTCCTCTCTCTCTCTCTCTCTCTCTCTGTCTCTCTCTCTCTCTCTCTCTCTCTCTCTATCTCTCTCCTCTCTCTATCTCGCCTCTCTCCTCTCCTCTCTCTCTCTCTCTTTCTGTCTGTCTCTCTCTCACTCTCGCTCTCTTCTCTGTCTGTCTGTCTCTCTCTCTCTTCTTCTGCCGTCTCTCTCACTCTCTGTCTTCTGTCTCTCTCTCTCTCTCTCGTCTCTCTATCTCTCTATTCTCCTCTTCTCTCTGTTGTTCTGTCTGTCTGTCTCTCTCTCACTCTCTCTCTCTCTCTCTCTCGTCTGTCTCTCCCACTCTGTCGGTCTCTGTCTGTCCCTACTCTGTCTCTCTCTCTCTCTCTCTCTCTCTCTCTCTCTCTTTATCTTGTCTTTCTCTCTGTATCTGGTCTCTCTCTCTCTCTCTCTGTCTCACTCTCACTCTCTCTCTCTCTCTCTCTCTCTCTTTCTTTCCACTGTCTCACTGGTGTCTCTTTCTTTCTCAGGCAAAGGCTTTTTATCTTTTTTTTCTTGTTCTCTGTCTGTTTCTCTGTCTGTCTCTCTATTTCTTAATCTCTCTCTCTCTCTCTCTCTCTCTCTCTCTCTAAAGCGAGTGAAACAAAACCAACAACAATAAATGATTTTTAACCTGTTTATCAGTGAAAAGTACTCACGAAAACACACACCTAAAAAAACACACCACAAGCAGTCATTAGGCTGGGACGAGAGCGAGAGGAAAGTGGACATTTTACTGCTAGCGTTTGAAAGACAAAAGCACGGCGAGTGACAATGAAGCGCACTCGCGGTTTTTCTTCCTTCTGATTGGAGTGTGTTAAGAGCGGCGCCAGCGACGAGGGCGCAGATTTATTACAGAATGATAAACACTGAGTGTCGAGAGAAAAACTGCAGATCGTCTAAGAGGGACGTCAGGAAATGTCTCGTCATGTGAAGGGGACGATTTCCTGCTCGTCTGTTTAAAGAAAGAAAAATAACCGGAGACGTGTTTTAGATTCAATTTATCAAATCAATTTTAAACAAATTTTTTAAAAATTGACATTTCTCATGAGTAGAAAGCGTGTGTGTGTGTGTGTGTGTGTGTGTGTGTGTGTGTGTGTGTGTGTGTGAAGGTCTTTGGAATTGTTTGCTCATTTGTTTATTTGTAATACCTACAACAATTAATTCCGTTTTTCTATAAATTTTTAAATAAAATTATTACTTTTAATTTTTATTTTTAATATATTATTGTATTTTTTTTATCCTGTTTTCGGAAAGTCTTCCTGTTGTTTTCCTGTTGAAACAGGAAGTCGGATTGACGGCGTGTCAAAATTCGATTAATGTTGTATAAGTAAAATTTTTTCGTATCATTTTCTTTTGTTTTTTTTCTCTTTTAAGTCTTTTTTTATTAATGAATATTTACATAATCAACTAATTGTTATTATTTATTATTTATTAATTTAAACATTTTTAAATCATTAAACTTTAAATATAAATTTTTTTTTTTCAAGTCAGTAAATTATTACGGTTAAAAATTAAAAAACAAAAAAAAAAACGATAAACTGTAGCAATAATTAGGCCCATTTAAAAATATAAAGAAAAAAAGCACCATTTTGCTACATGATCATTTTTAAATGTGTGTGTGTGTGTGGTGTGTGTGTGTGTGTGTGTAAGACAGAGAGAGAAAGAAAGAGAGAGATTCCATTGATGAACTATAAGAATTTGTGTGAAGTAGTACAGATTGACCGATAATCGGTTTTGGCGATCTTTTTCCTGATATTTACACCTTTGTATTACTGGATATCGGTTTTGTAATATCGGTTACACCGATATATGATTCCCTCTAGTGGCCATTGTGTGTGTGTTTGTGTGTGTGTGTGTGTGTGTGTGAGTGAGAGAGAGAGGAAGAGAGAGAAATTGATCACCGATATATGATCCCATCTTGTGGCCATTTTTAGAATTTCATGATAGACCACCGTTATGCTATTGCATCATAAGGAGAGACAGTTTTTATCAGTAAAACAACTTGATTTGATTTAATTAATATAAAATAATACACCGCACTTCCACCTCAAGTAGCAAATAATTGATTTTTTAATTTAGATGGGTTCATTTTTTGTTATTAATTTGTATGAATTGAATTTTTGCGACGCTCCGAATTCAAAAAAATTATTAAATTAAGTTAAAAAGAGAGAATATACAGGAGAAATAGGACATAAAATAGAATAAAAATCTTCTTCTCCTCCTTTCGGCTGTATCCTGTCATCGGTATCGTTTCTGAAAATCGATATATCGGTCGATCTTTAGTCTGAAAGTTGAAGCAGAATGCCGATTTTTATTTTTTTTTGCTGAAGATCAGACGAAAAAAAAATGAACCAGTTAACTAGCAACACATCTCTGTGTGTAAGAACCGGGTGACTCTAACACACACGACTTAACACACTGCAGGGCTGTGAATGTTCCGGTTCGAGGCATGTGTGAGATGTGTGTTGGTTTAATACACCACATGTTCCGAGCCGTGTGCTGAGGCGCTTCTCTCATTTTTTATTGTTTTTGTTGTAAATCGCAAAAAAAAAAGCCCCGAGGCAGAAACACACACGCTTGTTTCGTTTGTTCAGCCAGTCTGCATGCTTATGGGGTGAAGTCATCCTCAAACACACACACACACACACACCACACACACACACCGTGTGTCAGTATGATCATGTTTTGTAAATGTGAAGTCCATAAGCTGTTTAATGGCTGCTCCACTTTGTGCTTTGTGCTCGAGGAGTCATTTGAGCAGTGCGTGTGTGTGTGTGTGTGTGTGTGTGTGTGTGTGTGTGTGTGTGTGTGTGTGTGTGTGTAATAGCCGTAGGTTGGCATTATGTTTTGGTGCTGTCATCACAAATTTAATACACAGCCCCCAAAAATGAGGCCAATAAAGAGTAGAGAGAGAGGGAGAGGGTGTGTGTGTGTGTGTGTGTGTGTGGATGGGTGGGTGGGCGGTGTGTGTGTGTGTATGTGTGCCTGAAATCAGACCCTTTTTTACATAAGTATGTATGCCTACTAAATTTAGAGCAGTAAGCCATACTTAATGTAAAAAGCCTGTGAAGTATCAATCAATATGTTCTAAAGTTTTTGGACGCCTCACACACACACACACACACACACACACACACACATTAGTGTTTCTCCTCCAAACTGTTCCACAAAAACTCGTCTAAAACATCTTTTTATGTTGTATCATTCCGTCCTTTCTTCAGTGGAACTGTGAGATTCGAACTGTGAGTGTGTGTGTGGCCTTATGATGGACTGGTGACCTGTCCAGGGTGTCCCCCTCATGTCTTCCCCCTTTTAGAGATGGCCGGGATAGACTCCAGCAGATCCCTGTGACCCCAATTTAGGGAATAATATGAATAAATAAATGTGTCAAGTATTGCAATGTATTGTGATATGTATTGTATCATGACGCCGTTGCCAATACACAGCGCTATACAAATTTAGGCAGTGTGTGTGTGTGTGTGTGTGTGTAAGAGTGAGAGAAAAAGCAACATTTTCTGTAGATAAAGTTCAGCCTTCAGCTTTGTTTTTCCCACTTTTTTAATACTTATTAAATAAAAAATAAAAATAATTCCATCTACAAGAATTAATTTTAGTTGTTATAACAGCTGATCGAAACATTTCTATGACAATAGCGTGTGATTTTAAGATAAAAATCGTCACAAGAAAAAAATGAAAAACTCCACCGAAAAAGAAGGTGTAAAAAAGAAAAAGCTAATGCACAAAGAGGACTTCTTTTAAAAGTTGTCCTCTTTTATTGCATCATCGTTAAGAGACAAATAAAAAACGAAGTCTGAACTTTATCTACAGAAGCTGTTACTAGTTCTCTCTCTCTCTCTCTCTCTCTCTCTCTCTCTCATGCCACACACACACACCACACACACTTACACACACACACAGCGTCTCCTGACAGGATGTGTTTGTGTATTATGTTTTGGGTGTGTGTTATTTGTCTCTCTCACATACACACACATCCACGGCTTTGATCTGTAAGTGGATCCTCAGGGCTGTAGATTAGAGTTTTATTGTTACAGATGTGGATGTCTGGGTAGTTTTGTGGAACACTCTCCAGATATACACTTACACACACACACACTCTCTCTCTCACACACACACACACACACACACACACTCTCACACCTACGCACAGTTCTTAATTTAACCCAGTTTTCAAACAGTCCACATTTTTCTTCGCAGTTCTTACTGTAACCAAACTCATTTTTAAATTTAAAACTAAGTATTTAGTAATAAAATTAGTTTTAATATAAATAAAATCTTAATCATGATGTTTTTACATACTAAAGGGTTTTTTTTATGCAGTCTGTATTTTTTCTATTTTAAAGAATATAGAAATAAACAGGATTTAGAATTTTTTTTTATTGTATTAATTTCATTGTAAGTGTTTAAAAATCATTTCCATGTGTTACAGGACTAGAGACGTATCTAAACACGTTAAAGTAAATTTTTATTATGAAGTGTGAAACTAGGGTTGCCAGATGGAGCTTATGTACTTGTACTCTAAAACACTTCAAAACTGAAGTTTGATACTTCTTGTGACGCTATATAATATATAATATCATAATATATAATAATATACCAATGATTACACTTCAAATAAAAATATGTAAGGTTAGTGTTAAGTGTACGTCCATTTTATTGATGACTTTCACTTAACACTTACGTTACAAATTTTTATTTGAAGTGTACAGCTGATTGGCTGTTACAGTTAATATAAATTTGACTTACATTCAAGAAAATGGAAAGAGAAAGCGAAAGAGAGATAGGCAAATAGTCCAACATCCCATAATAGAACAGGGATTGGTATCATTGCTAGACATTTTGAAACCCCCCCTTCCCCCCCCCCCCCCGGGATTAAACTAAAGTTCTCCTAAATATCATCTGACAATTTTCTCCTAAAACCCATTCAAACTGCTAAGACGAACTTAGTTACTTTAACTAACTTTTAGTAATTTTTCTCTAACTTTTATTTAATTTTACTAACTTTTACTAACTTTTACTAACTTCTTAGTAAGAAATAGGGAAGTAATAGTGCACTGGGTGTTGAACTGCTTATTGGAAGATCAGGGTTCGATTCCCAGCACCAGTTACCACTGTTGGGCCCCTGAGCAGGGCCCCTAACCCCTAATTGTACAAAATAAAAGAGATAAATGTAAGTCACTCTGGATAGGAACGTCTGCCAAATACTCTAAATGTAATGCTCAGTGTGCACCTTTCCGATCCCACTGCTTAGTGTGTGTGTGTGTGTGTGTGTGTGTGTGTGTGTGTGCACTTTATAAACTATGTTAGTACTCATGTGTAAAAGTGACCTTGTTTGTATAGCACTCAAACTGTCAAAGCCTCTGCCTCTGTGTGTGTGTGTGTGTGTGTGTGCATGTGTGTGTGTGCGTGTGTGTGTGTGTGTGTGTGTGTACGCGTCCTATCAACACTTAAAAAGCCACTTTATGAGTACCCTCAGAATCAAGTGCACTATGATGAAAGGAGTCAAGAACACTGACTTTAGATCGGCTCTAATGTGTGTGTGTGTGTGTGTGTGTGTGTGTGTGTGTGTGTGTCTGGTTTATATCTGACTGTTTTATTAGTGCTCCAGTCTGGTGTGTGTTAGAAACATGGCATCATTGACAAGAAACAGAAACCAAAAAGTGCTTTAGGAAAATGTTCTGGTTACACACACACACACACACACACACACACAACTGACCACACTTTTTCTCTTTTTCTCTCTTTTCTTTTAGTTTACATTGTGATAAACCATCTTCTTCCTCTTATTTTAATAAGTCTATCTCTCTTTTAACCTCTCTCTCTCTCTCTCTCTTTTAATCTGTCTTACAGTTTCTGTCTCACCTTCTGAAACTTGTCTAACAGAAGGAGACTCAAAATCTTTTTCTGGCTTATTTGTGATAATAAAGTTGGTGTTTTTTTCACTTCATCAGAGGTGTGTGGTGTGTGTGGTGTGTGTGTGTGTGTGTGTGTGTGCAGGAGGAAATCAGTCTAAAGCCGATTGTGCTGATGACAATTAGAGATCGGAGGAAAAAAAAAAGTTTTAAGGCGTCTCAATCATCTGCCATATTACCATAATCAACTTCAGAGTATGATAGCTTACTCAGCACCAACCTCAACTCACCGAGAGCCTTTCTCTGTCCTCAGCATCAGCAACACTCTGTGTGTAAGTGTGTGCGTGTGTGTGTGTGTGTGTGTGTGTGTGTGAGAGAGAGAAAGATGGAGCGGGTCAATGACTTCACACTGATGACAGGATTCTTTTATTTAAATACAGTTTTAGTAGATCCGAGAGTCTGTACTGTCTTTACTAACACATACAGGACACGCCCCCAACACTGTACTGACACATACAGAAACCACACCCCCTTTCCGGTGACTGACCATACAGAGACCACACCCTTTACTGTGACTGACACATACAGAGGACACGCCCACTTCACTGTGACTGACACATACAAAGGACACACCCCCTAATTTGTGACTGACACATACCGAACCACACCCCTCACTGTGACTGACACATACGATACACACCCGCTACACTGTGACGAGATATACGAGGACATGCCCCTTTACTGTCTGAGATATACAGAGGCCACGCCCCTTACTGTGATTGAGCTATACAAGCACCCCCTCCATTGTGACTGCACATACAACACCACACCTTTACTTTGACTGACACATACGAGATCCACCCCTATGTGACTGACCTACAGAAGCCACGCCCCTTCACTGTGACTGACACATACAGAAGCCATGCCCCTTTACTGTGACTGATACATACAAAGCCATGCCCCTTTACTGTGACTGCACATACAGAGCCACACCCCTATATTGTGACAGTCGCATGCAACAGCCACACCCCTTTACTGTGACACGCATAAGACATCCCCCTTACTGACAAATGCAGAGCCAGGTATTTTTTACTTTGCCCTCCAGAGGCCACGCCCTTTACTGTGTGACCACGCCCACCTTAATTGTAATACATTTAGTTGTGAAACTTCACCTCTTCTTTTTACCCCGACGCCTTATATGGGTATTAGTTCAAATGCAAATCTGTTCAAAGTTGTGCCCCTGTCCTGATGCAATTCTTATATTATGAACTTTAGACACCTCCACCTGGTGCATGTCCTCTGACAGCTGTGTGGATCATTTATTACCAAAAAACATTTTAAACTAGGTCTGAGGTCTCACACGGTTGGTCCGAGTCCTGCTGTAGATTAATGGAGCTGGTACCAACACAGTCCACGTTCTCCGGAGACCGACAGTTTCAGAGTGGAGGCCTGGAGAACCTTTTAGCCTTCTAATTTCTGATCAGCAGCCCAGACCTTAACTTACTTAAGATCTAGCTGAGCTGTGGGTGTGAAGTTAAGCTGGCGTTAATAGTTCCACTCTGAGTGTTCAGCGGTGGAAAAGTGGTGCGGTCAGCGTGAATCCATGAAGGACGTTTTAATTGCTTTGACACTTGAGCTAGCATCCATCTGTGGTTCTCAGAACTGAGCGCCTTGGTCCTGTTAACCCAAACCGAGAGAGAGAGCAGGCGTCACCTTCCCCTGAGGAACATGACCGGCCTCATGAACAACCCACACACATCCACGTCATACACACACTTCAACGTCCTTTAGTGATGTCAGAGTGCAGCTCACCTCCATCGACTCCACCAGTTCCATATCACGTATGCGTTCCTTATAATTGTACTAGATGTTAATGGCACACTGTCCCACAGCTACTGTGTCCTTACCGCAGGATCATCTCCTAACATTATGTGTGTGTGTGTGTGTGTGTGTGTGTGTGTTTGATACTTATGCCCCATAAACCGTATACAATATAAAATAAAAAAAACATAATTTTCGATTCATTCTGTGTGTGTGTGT
>VCAZ01000157.1:0-146671 GCA_005784505.1 Bagarius yarrelli
GAGAGAGAGAGAGAGAGAGGAGGACAGAGAGGGGAGAGAGAGAGAGATATCAAAAGCGCTGAACACCTTTGGGATGAACTGGAACCCCAACTGAACCCCAGACCTCCTCACTATTACATCATCAGTGTCTGATCACACTCAGACTATTGGACCTGAATGAACACAATTCCATGACCCAATCTAAGCAAGACTTTCCAGATGTGTGGAGGTTTTTTACAGTAGAAACAGTGAGACTAACATCTGGAATAGAACACATGGGTCAGGTGTCCCAATACTTTTGTCTGTACAGTGTATTGTTTGTTTTTCCCACAATAAACAGTAGATCTTTACCTTCCATGGTGTTTTTCTCTTTCTCCATGTGACGCAGCTGTTTTAGCAACTTCCGTCTTTTCTTCCCGGACAGGGTGATGTTCGCCCGAGAACTGGTGCTGTTAAAAAAAACAACACAACGCGGTTTTTAATGTGTGAAGTTCGATGAGTAAAATCTCACTTGTGCCTCGGACTTTCGGTTCCTGTGTGTTTAGGAGTGATGAAAGTCTTCACCTTCCTGTCAACTAAGCAGGTTTAGCGGCTGTTCACATGTCGCGCCTAAAAACGTGTGGAAAACGCTGAGCTTCTCTTTCTCCTCTTTTTCTCCAAAGCGTCCAGGAGCTCCAGAGGCGTCTGCCGTCGCTAAGCAACCATCAGCTTTGCTCTTTAGTACAACAAGAACTAACTAACTGAAAAATCCGTCCTGTGACTCTGCTTAAAAAAATATTTATGAAGAAAAGAAAAAACGCCGCAGTGTTTGCGTTCACCACATTCTATAAAACCGGAAAAGAATTTCTCCGACCAATCCGGGAGCTCCGTCTGGACCACTGGAGCTTTGATTACAGGTTAAAAAGATCAGGACCTCCTGGAGGGCACTGATGAGCTGCTTCACCAATTTGCCGCTGAGGTTTTAATGTAATGGAAAAGGTCAGGAAGCTGATTGGTTCTTGTCACATGACCATATGATGTCATCGTGATATTTGATTGCCTCTTTACATAGTGAGAAAAAATAGCAAGCTCGAGGAGGCGTTTACATATCCCGTCATTTGCGTGCTCAGTTTCATCATCTGGAATGTAATTAGAAAGGCGACGCCTGACCTTCGCCGTTACACTGAAACCTCAGCAGTAAAACGCAGGAGCAGCTCAACATTCTGCTTTTGTCTCCACTTTTCTTCCTAAATTAATTTTGTAGCAGGGTTACGGTAAGGTGCAAATCTGCTGCTGTGATAACGACACACACCTCCAGCGCAAACAAGCGAGGACTTTAAAAAGGAGGAGAAACGTTCACTGTAATAAAATAAATCCGAGTCACTGCAGTGATGCTGGTAAAGTGTAAATAACCACAAATAGTTTAATGTTTAAGTTGGAATAATATCAACTAAATGTTTATATTTCAATAAAACACAGACGGGAAATTAATTCTCGCTCTTCAGTGTCACTCAGAGGACAAGTACGTCTTTCTGAGTCCGGTTTCTTCCTCACTTTCCTCACCACCGACTCACTCATTAATTTAAAATGCACTCTGAATCAGTCTGTCTGACTGACTGACCTTCTCTTCTTCAGGTGATGTTTTGTTATAAGACCTTCATCCACCACTGCACCAACGATGCGGTGCTTTTTCCTCTTCTGCTTGGTCAGAACCCTCCGCCTCTTAAAGAGCTTCTTCCCTAATTCCTGCAGAGAAGAACACACAAAGCAAAGTGAGCAACTACAGTGTTTTCCACCCATCCATCCATCCATCCATCCATCCATCCTGCCCCCCCCTACCAACCACACCATCCATCACCTAACCACCCACCACCCACACACCATCATCCATCCATCCATCTAACCACCCACCCACACACCCATTCATCCATCCACCCATCCATCCATCCACCCACCCATCCATCCATCCACCTAACCACCCACCCACCGCCTTAACAGAGTCACAGGAAACCTGGAGTCTTAATGAAATTCAACTGCGTAATGTCGCCCCCTTGTGGAAACGCATTAAATGTGTAACACAAGCCGACAATTAAACACAAGCTACTTTTCGGTCCTGATGAAAATGAACAGTATTTAGAACCACAGCTGGAAAAATAAAAATACTTTTAAGGGAAAGTTTATAATATTTAGAGAAAACAAAAGCAATAATTCAAGGAAAAAATCATAATATTTTGTTACTTTAAAAATAATTGAATATAAAGTGTAAAATTGTTTTATTTTGCGATAGAAAAATATCAGATGGTGACGTGATGATTTTTTTTGGTTATATTTCAAGAAAAAATGATTGTTAATAATATTTTTATTGTAAATATTTCAGCTTTTTCCCACCAGAAGAACAACTCGAACCTGTAAACACAACGTGTTACTCAAAACATTACGCATTTATTCTTATTCTCGAAAAAACATCAAAGCCTCTTAATTCAGGATCATTTTAAAAACATCATTTTCCCTTAAATTTTATTCAATTATGTCCTAAAAGACACAAATCATGTTAAACTTGTTAAACGTAAAACTGTGAAAGTCTCTGATTCCAGAGAGGAACCTGGTGTGATCGTCTGAAGGTCAGAACGTTAAAGTATCTGCACTGGGATGTGTGATTATTCGAGTCTCTGTTTTAGTGCTGTGGCGCAGAAGACGACACGACACACAAGAACACACCGCAGTGTAAAGAAAACAGAACCAGTGCACAAAATACACACAAAGTGTTAAACTGCTAATAAGAAAAACAAAGTTCGATTCTCAGCATCACTAATGTACCACTGTTGGGCCCCTGAGTTGGGCCCCTGACTAAGGCCCTTAACCCCCAATTAAAAGAAATGAATGCAAGTCGCTCTGGATGAGGAAATCCACCAAATGCTGTTAATGTAAATTTACTGTCAGGGTTTTTATCATTTTATTTCCAGAGAAAAAGCTGAAAGTGTGAAGTTAGGAGATCCTCGGATCCGAGTGATGTGAACGTTGAACTCTCCATTATTCCGATTGTTTTAACACGTCGTAACAGAATTTAATAGAGAAACAGCGTCAGTGTCGCTTTTAGCTCGAATTCTAACCCGACTTTCTGCTATAAATCACCGCTCCAGTCAGTGGGAATGAAAACCGAGCATAAATAAATAATAAATAAATAAAAAAATAAATAATAAATTAAATAGCAGTCATATAATAATATAATATAATAATACTAAATAGCACTGATTTAATTAAATATAATTTACATTTTCAAAAGTTTAAATGATTTTTGTTTTGCTTCTTAGTTACAGTTTGATTAACTTTGGCAAACCGATCTTAAACAAGACATTTTAAACCTTGAAGCAAATTTCCGTTTTATTTATTAATTGGCAATTGAACAGATTGTATAAGCGGAAATGGTCGCAGATTAATCGATTAATCGTTCTAATAATCGTCAATTAACCAACTATTCGAATAATCGGCTCTATATGTAGAATACAGATTCTGTATATTAGTGACTGGCGTGTGTAAATATCCCATCTGATCAAACAATCGGACCAACAATTATACCACAGGGTTCAGACTTTTTTCCACATCCCTGCTGTTTGATATGAACTATAAAACTCTTATAAATAATAAAAAATGACTTTATAAACTGAACTGTATTTAATACAGATTTTATTCTACAAACTTGTCAATAGCGATTGATTGATTGATTGATTGATTATGACGCGACCTGATTTCCCCCCGTTAAACTAGTCGTTTAAATCCGCACTGAATATTTATAGAATTTAATAAAATAATATTACTGTTTTCGGTCTGTTGATCTTCCCACCAGGAGCCATGCTTACAAACAACGTGGTTTAAGATACCGTTCACTTCCGGGTCATGTGAATATATAATAAAAGTTCCTTACAAAACAGATAGACTGTATATGTAACTGTATATGTATATGTAACTGTGTGTGTATTACAGTGTGTGTATTACAGTGTGTAGAGTGTAAAATGTGTGTATCGAGTTGTGTTTTCCATGCGGTGCAGTTATATGTAAAGTTATATGGCGAAATTTTGAATTAATCTCCGCGGCTAAAAACAAACAAAATTATATCGGGTTAAAATACGACTCTGTTTTAGGAAATTAATTAATAGATTTATTTATTTTACTATCAGTTATATATTAAATATAACTTAATGAGGTATTTTTATTTATTCCTTACCAAACTTCCTGGAAAACCGGTTCTACACACCAAACTGGGGTGAGTCCTAATTTTCACCGCTGGAGGGCAGCACTGACTGTCACTACACTAACCCTTCGGTGTTTAATCCTCATTATAACCAAACCTCATTGACAAAAACCTTAAATATAACTAACAATCAGTATAAACAATCCTAAATAAAACAGTTTTATTAATGATTGTTCCATTATAATCAATTCCTGATTTATAAAATAATCCTCATTTAATGAAATCAGTATTAAATGGATAATTATCAGGTATATAAACAATAGTTAAAATAACTAATTCCCATTAGAAATAATCCTCATCATAACTAACCATCAGTATATCAGTCATGTCCTTTACCAAATAAAACCCCTAATGAAAATTAGTCTTATTATAACTAAACATCAGTATAAATAACCTTTAATATAACTAATCTTTAATAAAATAAATTGCATTACAACTAACCACCATTAAAAAGGAATACTCAGTTTAACTAATCCTCAAAATGATCAGGCGTCAATCTGACTATTCCTCAACACAACTAACTATCAGTTTAACTAATCAATAAGTATAAACACAGGGCAGCTCGGTGGTTTAGTGTTTAGCACTGTTGCCTCACAGTAAAAAGGTCCCGGGTTCGATTCCCCTGCAGGGGTCTTTCTGTGTGGAGTTTGTATGTTCTCCCTGTGTGTGTGTGTGTGGGTTTACTCCGGGTTCTCCGGGTTCCTCCTACAGCCCAAAAACATGTATGTTAGATTGATTGGTGATTGTCCATAGGAGTGTGAGTGTGTGTGTGTGTGTGTTTCTTTCAGAGACGGATGGGATAGACTCCAGCAGATCCCTGTGACCCCGAATTAGGGAATAAGCGGCTATAGAAGATGAATGAATGAATGAATGAATGAATGAATAAGTATAAAGAATGCTCGCGATGGCTAATTCAGAGTAGAATAAATTCTCACTATAATTAAACCCAAATGTAACTAATTTAAATAATATCCCAGTGTAACTTATAACCAGCGGTCTTGGCAACTGTACAGACAAGTAATTCTGATCTAATGAATCAGCTCATCGTCACATGACCACAACATTAAAATCGTGTTGATGTTTTATAATAATCGTTTATTCTATTTAGTGTCCATTTCATTCATTTAACATATTTACTATTGATGCAATAATTACCCCCAGAACATTGGTGTGTCTTCTTTTCTATGTAGAAACGTCTCTGTACAATTCTCCCTGAGGAACCAGACAGGAACCAGAGATAATACTAAAACCCAGTGGGTCGGTTTATTTCTGAGTGCAGAAGACAGACAGGAATCAGACGAGTGTGTTAGCTTTGGTGTTTGGAGGATCTGAAGGTTCTGATGAGAACCGGAGAATCAGGTGAGCAGGTCAGTAGCGGGATGCTAATGATACTTTAGTGAACAGAACTCATTAACATTTAAAGGAACAGAAACAGAACAGATTTTAGGGTAAAAGGAGTGTTTATTACACTGTAATGAGAATTAAAAAAATTTTATTATAGACTTTCATTAAGACCAGTGGTGTAGATTGCGGGTGGGCGGTGGGGGGGGTAAGGTGGAACATCTGTCTCCGGGCGCAGCATCTGGGGAGCCAAATTAATGTTACCAAATTACAAATACATTTTAGAATGAAATGTTTTCCCGCCAATTCTCTCTTAAAGTTCCACTGTTGTTTTTTCATTCTCTTCATTTCATATAAATTGCCACAAATTGCTTTCCAGGAAAGCACGAGGGACCCCCTTTCTCATGAGGGGGCATAAAAACTGACCCTCAGCTACACTTCTGATCGAGACCCTAAAGGATCAGATCAGCTAACCTGCAATAAAAACACAGAATGTTCTTACACACTTAGATGTTTTCCAGGTAACAGTTTATTGCATTTCAACAGTACTTACATGCACAGAAGAGTATTGGGACAGAGAGGAAGGTTATTACATCCAAATAATTCAGATCCACCACCACCACCACCACCACCACAAAAAAAAAGATTAAACACACATCCACTGTTAATATAATGTTCTACCAAGCGGACTTTTCATCCGTTCACACTTCCTCATTCAGTGGATCGAAACATCAGTCTTTAATACGGACCGATGGTAAAACCAAGCGTGGACGGTTTTGGAGATGTCCAAGGACCTGTTGTGCTCAACCGCTAATCACTACAAGGTGCTAATAAACAGAGCGTTCAGGAACACATGAAATGATACAGCCAAAAATCTTTTGTACCAGCGCATTTAATACATAAAGTACTTTCACCATAACTAAAATAGATTCTTTTATCTCAAAATAAAGACTAAAGATTCATATTTTAAAATGCATATTGTGTGTCAGTGGGACTTAATGTCACTGACAGGTAAGGAAGAGAAGCAGGTGATCAGTGGAAACAGAACGTACAGATGTGACACCAACCTAAAAACATCTGTTGATGCGTTAATGATAAATGATGCGTTCCTGTGGTCCTAAAAGCAATGGGTGGGTGGGGGGTGGGGGCGGGGGCAAAAGAGCGTGACGGCTAATACTTCAATGACAACAATGGATCCCAGTGATATGTACCACACCAAACACGTTATTTTTCTCCACAGAAAACATTGCACAGCTGTTTGGGTTCCTTACAGGAAAAAAAACAAGGCAGGAAAGGAAGAAAACACACATCCACTATTACGGATGTACGAGGAAGGATGCAACCATCGGTATCTTATTTTAAACCGGGTGTTTTTTTTTTAATATCCTGGAAACATTAAAATAGGCACACACACACACACACACACATATACATTAGCACTTTCACAGGTTGTAATACAACATTAGACAGAAAGAGAGAGAGAGAGAGAGAGAGAGAGAGGGAGGGACAGAAGGAAGGGAACCCCAAGGATGCTGATCAGAGAAGAAATCCATACATCCATTTCCTCAGGGTGGAAGTTGCTGACCTCTTGTGATGTTACACACACACACACACACACAGAGAAAGAAAACAGCTTTTAGTTCTTTTTATTTTTGTAGAATTCTGTTCTTTCTGGTGAAGGAAGTTTTATCAGCAGTACCTGATGGTGACCTATAGGAAGTCCTTGATGTTCAGGTCGGCGAGAGGATCCTTGGGAGGAGGAGGCTTTCTGGGGCTCTGGTTCATTCCAGCTGACATCTGTAAAGGAATCAACACACCTGCACATGAACACTGACAGAGACGAGTGTTGCGTCTGTATCGTTCGGGGAAAAGCTGATCAATTTTAATAAAATTAGCGAATGTTATTCATGCAGTCCAATAAAAAGCCTATGGATTTGTAGTGTTTTAACAAAGACGTGATTTATGATTGTAGTCGTTTGTGTTTCAGATGTGATTTTGATACTAATATTATGCAGAAACAACAATACAGTGTGTAGCTAAAAGTATTTGCACCCCTGACCATTAAACCCATTATAGTTTTTTTTCCAAATTATTGCCACAAAATTAAAAGATATTTAATTTTATTGAATTTTTCCTTTTCATGAAGGAAGTAATAGTGGTTAAGGTGTTGGGCTGCTCATGAGTTCAATGGCTGCTGAGGCTCGAACCCTGAGCAAAGCCTTTTACTGCTTAGTCAAATAAAAAATGAGATGTTTATAAAAAAAGAATTATAAAGAACCAAATGTCCACCTTACAGGCCGTGCGGGATTCCCTACATTCTATTTATAGCATTCATCAGGGACGATCATTTAGCTTTTATTTAGCGACTACCAGCAGTAAAACCAGTGTTTAAGGTTTTGGGATTTGACCCTTACGACCCTTCAAGTAGTGACCCTCATCTTAATGATTTACCAAATGAACATAATTTTATCCTGAAACTTTTGTGTATTTAAATATGTAAAGCTTAAAATAGTGTGTGTGTATGTGTGTGTGTGTGTATTTGGGGTTATGTTACCGGTGCAGCAGGTGCTCCTGCGGCAGGAAACTGTGGTCTCATCATAGACTGCTGAGGAAACATCATAGGAACAGCGCCTGTCGCACCGGGCTGCGTGTGTCAGACAGACAGATGGTGAGATATATGTACGCTTTCATACACACGGGCACACGGGAGGACACATACACACTCTTACCATGCCAAAAGACAACTGGGACCCCATGAGAGGAGAGGCCATGGAGGACACAGGCTATAACGGGCGTTTTATAAAGGAGGGAAGTGGAAATTAATACAAAATGAACGATACAACACGAACACACACACACACGGTAACAAAAAAAGAAAAAAGGGAACACTGATGTCTAACTCAGTAGAGAAGCTGGTTTTTATTAGCTTATCATTTACGTCACGAAAGCTTTTTTTTAATAATATGCATGACTACTGATTTATTCGATTCGTCGCACATGCTTATGAGAACGTTAGCAAGTCAAACCTATTTAAAGGTCGCCCCCATCCTTCAGTCGCACAATGTTTAAACGTGCAACAGGGTGGACACACACACACACACACACACACACACACACACACACACACACACACACACAGCAAACAATGTAACTCAAAAGTGAAAATATCAATAACATTAGAAATAACATTACTATGATAACATTACAGTAAACAAGAATAAGATTAATAAACCCAATGTCTTACCATTTTCATTCGTTTTAAGCATTAAATCATCGCTGGCAGAATTTTTTTCTAAATAGAAATAATTTCCAGAATGGAACAAAAAAAATGATTGGCTATTAATAGGTTTAATAATCTTACATTTGGATTAGTGTAATGTTATAATACAATAATAATCATAGATGTATCTAGAAATGACATACATTTCTAGAAATACATTCAACTAGATTCGAATAGATCAAGATATTTTTTTTATTTGGTTATTATTTTATTTGCAGAGGTGTAGAAATCTTGTTTGGATTAAGAAGCGGAGAAAAAGCCAATAGAATTGAAGAACGATGTGCTGATCTCTGTGTCTATACTAATATTATTATCATTATTATTGTTATTATTGATCAATAGCACTTTTAGATGCACATCCCCTTTATAAATCCACAACAAGCTCTTACTATTAAAACACGAGTGTGTTACAACGTGTGTGTTAACATAAACCTTACAGCCGGAACTGGGGCTGGGCCGATCAACAATATCATATTGAATCACAATAAAGTTTTTGTCGATAACGATAATAAACTCTCAAAAGACATGTTTACTCAATACGGATTAAAACCTTTTAACGTTTCTCTGTCCTCCCGGTGGGACACTGCGCTTCATGAGTGAGATTTTTGTGTTGTATAACAATCAGAAAGAAAAAAGATAAATGGTACATATTTTTGGAAGTCTGAGATTCTGTGTTTGTCTAAAGTTTGTGTTTGAATGATGCAGTAAACAGCGAGTAACGATACAACCAGTGTCTTTATCATACCACCAATAGCCAAACATACATTCACAAATCTGTAAAAAAAAAATAAAGACATTGATCCATAAAATTTCAACACAAAGTAAAGGATTCAAACGATCAATTTAAAGTCCAAACACATTTTTATGTCGATAAACAACCAAAAAAAAGAGCTCAGAATGCGAATCTGTGTCAACAGCTGCACTTGACTCGTAGGTCACATGCCTTTTTTAAACATGGCGCTGTTTTTAAAATAAAACTACCGATTCATTACACCAAACGGACAGATGTTATCACGGGTGGTAATATTGTGTTTATTTTAGTAACTTGTCTTATTTTTTTAAGCCTAAATATTTTATGTTGTTATTAAACTCTACTTTAAAACTTAATTAATAAACCCTCTAATTTTTGTGGCTTTAGTTGTCAGCTTTAACAGTTTATATATCGAAATATCTTTATCGATCAATATGGAAGTATAGTCAAGATTACATTTTTGCCATATCGTCCAATCCTAGCTGGAACTGCTGCCTGGGCTCCTATTATAAAGAATAAATCAAAACCTTTTCAGTACCACAGATTAGACCACAATCTGGTAAACATTAATTATATTTAGTCTGATATGTAATAAAACTACACTATTTCTGTCATTGTTGTTATAGTTTTGGTGTTGTTCTTCACATTCTATGCTAATATTCTTTAATCCTTTTTCATGTACTGTACATACTGGTTAGATACACAAGCAACTTTTTAAGGCTTTTCGATATATATCTTTTAAAAATTGACAGCTACTTCTCCAGATTCACCATGTCCAGCCTTTCCTACAGCCTAACACAGCCAGGATCGGCTTGTAGAAGAATCCAGAAAATTTCAGAGGAGAAGGAGTCATGTGACTGACCCGGTGCCATGCCACCCAAAGCCATGCTGCACTACGTCATGCTGCAGAGCTACACAACAACACAACATTTACCATGGGCATGCCCCAGATAGGGGCTGCTACCTGCGCTTGCCAGTTCGCCCCTCCTGCTGCTTCACCCCTGAAAGACAGCAAGCGAAGAAATGAGAGAGCGCTGAGTAACAAGAGAGCGAGAAAGAGAGAGAGAGAAATAGAGCACAAATGATGTGTGAAAGACTGACTTACGGTTTCTGAGTCCCCATTCCCAGATCTGAAAGAGAAGAACATTCATACACATTACATGTTAGTTAAAATTACAACGTTTCTAAAACACAAACTGTGGATTTGCCATGAAATGTTGATTTCCCTTAACGTGCCTAAAGTGGAATGTGTGATTAGACGGAAGGATAAACCAGGACCAGAGCAGCATGGCGGTAAAAGGCGCCTTTCATTATATTTTGTTTAAAACCACTAGATGCCATAAAAACCTTGTTCTTACATCTGTTTTTTTAGTTTGCGCTTAAAGAGTCAATCAGTTCGTAACGCGTTCGTGAACAAGGGCAGAATGAAGATTTTGAGGCAAGTTGATCTAAAATGTATGTGTTTTAAAATGTAGATTTTTGATGCCAATTAGAATAATTTAAATAACAAAATAGAGTAATATCTCTTCTTTTGTTTAAGTACATGTTTGTTGATTAAATGTAAAATAAGTGAAAGAAGGGTATTTGGGGTAAATACTATACTTTTATGGGTTTAGTCTGTGTCTTCTGTTTGACTGATCAGTTCCATTTTTTTCCATCGGTGCAGGGGGCTTTGTGAATTGCGCTTTGACATACAGTAAGTGACTATTGCGCATCTGGAGGCACAAATTCGTTTCCAGGCTCAGGGACTAGAATTCACACTGGAAAAACATTTCCCTTTGTCCAAAAAAAATGAATTATTAACCCCTGTGGTGTGTTGTACTGAAACTCACTTCCAGCTAAACTGGCCATTGTAGAATCCAGGTCACCTCCTGCTGGTTTAACTGGTGAAGCTGCTATGGGAGCTGCTGCAGCTGGCTGAGGCGCCAGAGCTGGCATGAGAATATCCCCCAAGCCACCGCACCCTGGGGAAATAAAGAAAGAATCCATAACAAGCTCAAAACTGAAGTTAATTACACCAACCAAAACACGTCTCCATAACAGCATCCAGACTAAACACTGAGTCTTCATCATCTGCCCAAAGCAAAACTTCACACAGAGAACCAAATACATCACAGACCACAGCAACCTTATAACAGCACATTACTTACACAGCACACGTACCGTCATCACATCAGACAACATTCTATACACTAATACACAATTACAGTGTCGCACTAAACCCTATTAATCACATTCTGTACTTTCATATAAACTTTCTTTATTGCACTTCTTCATTATTTTCCTCTTTTTTTTGTGTTCTTCTTTCCGTAACCTGATCCTTTGATGTCTTTAATTTAGTCCTTTAAATCCTTCATCTAAAATAGAGTTATTAAAACATCCATTCATCCATCCATCCTTCCATCCTAAAACTGATCCAACATTTCCATCTATTTTTTAATTCAGCAACTAATCTTTTACTATCAACCAATCTTAATCTGTCCGTATGTCCATCCCTCCATCTATCCATTCCATCTATCTAATTATCCATCCATCCATCCATCCATCCATCCATCCATCCATCCATCCATCCATCTATCCATCCACTATCAATATCACTAGCTTCATCTTTTCTATACAATCTAGTTTTCCAATCCATTAACAATAATGAAATAATTTACATTTCATCTCTTCATCTATCCATTCATCTTTATCAATTCATACATCTTTTCATCTACCTATCAACACATACATACATACATACATACATCTAAGAATCATTCAACAAATTTGGTCATTTTTGCCATCTAAAATCTATGGACAATCTAACTAGTCTGGCTTTTGAGCTTTGAGTCCCCACTTTCTTCTCCTCTCTCTATATTCAATTACTGCCCCAGAGCCAGGGCTAAATATTTCACTGCAATGCAGTCATGCACTGTGGAAAAAACAGCTTGTGTAGGAGCATCAGGACTCACCGTAGCACAGGAGGAAGCAAGCAATGACCCAGACCAAGATTGGAGAGAGATTAGAGGAGATGGAGGAAATCATGGTGGAAGCATAGAAGATGAAAAAAATATATAACAATAATAATAATGATCAAAGCAATGAATGACAGTGGGAAATTAACATTAGCATAATATGACAAAGAGTGATGTGAAAAAGAGAGAAAGAGCAGTACAGAGGAATTCAGCATTAAGCAGGAAGACTTTAAATACACAAATGGTGGTGCAAATACTGGCGCAGACAATGAACAAACAGCTTGCCCTCACCCACTCTTTAACACACTATGCAATATAACCACAACACACCAACTGAAATGTCTCACTTAAGCTATCCTCCGCTCTTAATAAACAACATACACACCAACTCAAGCAATACCATGTTAAAAACACACACCACACAGGTTGGACACCATGGCACACCTTTCCGATACACAGTACAGTCACCAGCTCAAATATTTTTCACAGGACAGGTGAAATGGAAGAATGTTTACACGGAGGTGTAGGAGGCAGAAGTACGGTACCTCCCATTAGATCTGCTCCTGCGGATGATGCCGGTGCTGGAGCTGTGGGTTGGCTGTTCCCTGCACCTGCAGACTCTGGAGGACCACATCACAGCGATCAGTGGCAAATCAGGCCCGGAGGAGAAATCCATGCAGCATGCAGGACAGAGAACGGTTACGAATGAGCCCTCGACCACACACTGAGAGGAAACCCCAGATACACACAGCAATGTCAATCACACAGTGCAGCAGCAACAGAATTAAAAGTTTTTATCTTAAATTGGAGCAAATAAAACGACAGAGGAGAACATTACAGCATATAAAAATGTGAGCAAAACTTTTGTAGTGTTTTTTTTTTTTACACAAAGTTCCCCAATAAAAAAAAAAGACACACAAAGACAAAAACTTTTAGCATTTTTCTTTTCCAAACATTTATCAAGGATTCCATTCAAATGCGTTCGATTAAAAGTCACAACTCCTAATTTCTGACCTCTGACCTAAAAAACCTTCAGGAACTAGATGATTTCGCTCAACCTTAAATAACATTAAATTAATATGACTGCTGACATCATCAACCTTAAACAAAGTAGCAACAGCATATAAATATTACTTTCTTAAAAGTGAACCGTAACAGTTAAAGTTCTGCATAGTTTTTCTCGTGCTTTGTGAAGACGGAATTCCCAGTTTACACTTTTAACTGGAACACCTGAACCTCCAGCTAGAAACTCAGTACCCACCCCCGACCAAATCCAGAGCTGCGCCGCTGTCCAGCCAGCCGACAGGGGCAGAGAGAGCGGCAGGAGGCGGGCTGAACACATCTGCAGCAGGAGCATCAACACAGGCTTTATATACGTTTATTACTCATTACTACAGCAGATGAAAGAAATTTGACAAACAAATAAGACTTTACAAATAGACAAGATGTCTACTGAGCATGTAGTGTTTTATAGAATAAGATAAAGCATCTCAATTATCTCTCTAGGTGGCGTAACAGTATGTTGTGTACATGAGTTGTGCTGTAAATTTCTGGTGATATTCGAATGTTCTCATCAGTCACTGTAAAGAATTGAACAAAAATATTTCAGATTTAAAGGTCATATAAATTTGTGTCATGTTTTTGTCGTGGTAGCTCAAGCACAGTAACAGGCCTAATACTTAAATGTGTTAGACTCAAAAAACATTTATATAGAACATCAAAAAAGAATCGCTAATGCACATCTGTAAACATCTGTGAGCTACGACAACCATCAAAAGTTACCCATACTAGTGATAAAAGATGGCCGTGAGCAGAGGTGTGTATTAACGCGTTGTAACTAAATTTTTGTAAAAATTGTCTGTTTAAAAGTCGGTTTAACTGGAATTCCTTTCTCTCCAATCAAGTTTCTTTTTAATCTCCGATTTTTACTTTTATTTCTCTACATTTGATGTCGTTCCTCTGTTACTATTAAACGTCAATGATGTAAATGTAGTTTTAATAATTAGTCTCCATCATATTCTGTATAACGGGAGGTGGAGTCTGGCGATAGACTGCAGTCGTCTGAAAAATGAACGAACATTCCAGTTAAAATGGCTGACTTCTTGTTCAGTGCCCTGACTACTAAACCAAAAAGCTGAATGAGACGCATCCATAGTTTAAGCTGAAAGAGTGATGAGATACTCATGAGTCATGGAAAACTGCTATAGTAGAATAACGGTTCTGAAAAGAAGACGAAGCAGGTCTGTTTGGATAAGCCAGCCTCATACGGAGAGACCTTATAAGTCACCAGAGAAGTCAGGAGTCAGTGGGGAAAAGGGAAAAAAGGGCATACCTGTTGAAAACAAGTCTAAACTGGGAGAATGATCTGGTTTGTGTGCAGTTGGTTCAGGCACCGAATCAAAAAAACCTGGAGGCACAGAATGGACACAGAACCGCAGCACGCACTTGATAAGGGGAACAATAAATCATAACACAGTACAAAACGATGGAGAGTATACGAGGTAAGATGATTAACACAAACCAAACCATCAAACACTTCAGTCACCTCTACGGCTCTGTGTGCAAACACTCAGACACGCAATAAAACACATGAATCAAATTCAAATGAATGATTCATTCACCAAACAGGAAGTGAGTCCTTTTCATCATAAAGACTGCCACTTAACCCTCTGGGTGATTTGTGAACTGTTTTGTTAGAAAAAAAGGAAACAACTACATCGAAACTATGTTCATGTTTAGTGGTGTGAAGAGAAAAAAAAAAAAGCGCAGCATGAAATTGAAGCTTCGCTTTTTGATTCCCTCTTTTAGAAAGCAGGTTTCACGCAGTAGCACACGGTTAGATGTTACCGCTAAACAGATCTATCGTAGGAGCTGTAGGGGCTGGAGTGACGGGCGTGCTGGAGGTGAGTGGGTTCTGAACTGGGGCGGGCGACCCAGAGCTGAATAAAGAGGGACCACTCTCCGCCGAGTGAATGGAGAACATGTCCAGGTGTGAAGGCACAGCCGAGCAATCCAGAGCTGCGGCAAATGGGTCTTTATGAGAGGAGAAAGGAAAAGAACCTTAACAAAAAACAAAATAAACTGCAGGAGGAAAAAAAAAATCAGTGTTTGTTCAGTTCTGTGCAAACTGAGTATTATATTAAACATCAATTAGTAAAAAGCTTAAAGAGTTAATTTAGGTGTAAAATGATCAGCGACACAGACAACAAAACATAACAGACGTCTGGAACCTATAATAAAAAAAATAAAGATTACAAACGTTTCAAATCTTTCCGTGTGCGGAGGAAATGCTATGCATGACAAAGACTTTCGATTGTCATGGCAACGGCTGTCCTTGTAGTGAAGGACATTTAAGGCAGTTTTCCATCAAAACACTGCCCTCCATGAATACAGCTTCAGCAAATTCACACACAAACACACACACTGACACATTCACTCCGCACCTACCGTTTGCAGCGGAACTTTCAGCTACAGGGGCGGTCGCAGCACCCGAACCTCCCGAATCCACAGCAGGAGCTGGTTCAGCCGCAGGGCCTCCAAACGCATCTAAATATCCAATGACAAAATAAATAAATGAAATTTTCTGTACTCTGGATCACTGCCAAAGCAATGAATAGATTTTGTGGAATGATAATTTACTGTAATTCTGTTACAGAACCAAACACTTTCTTCATCTATTGATTTATAGGAAGTAAATTAGAAAATAAATAATAAAAGAAGGATTTATTAAAGCTAGAGAAACCCAATATCTGTATCAGGCTGACAAACTTCACATTAAACAGCAAAGACTTGAATTATTAGATTTTAAAAATAAATATTTCTAATTGTTTACATATAAAAGAAACTTTGACTGGTTCCATTACACAGGATTTACACTAAAGTGAAGATACACTAAAGTGTTTTAGTTACAAAATCCTTGAAGAAAATGATATTAAATTGGTTCTGGTATCAACTGAGTCATAAAGTAGAGACATTAGCAGTATCAAATCATCTGTAATTATAACTTATAAACAAGATTTGGCATGAAAAATGAAACAAGAAAATGTATAAATAGAAGCAGGATACAGATATAGGATATAGAAAGTGAGTGCAGATTCCCAAATCTGTGTAAACATACCGATGCAGCTAACTATCGCAATATTTTCTTTTTATGATCGGTATCGAAATATTCTAACCCTCTAGTATCGGTACACATTTAATTCGGTTTGAAACTGATTTACTTTAATAATAAATTAAAACTCTGTGTCAAACGACTTCCTCCTCCACTCCTGTACTTGCTGTTGACACAGATGGCCACCGACTCAGTAGCAAACATGACGGAAAAAATAAGGGCGCCTTTGTATTTATTGTATTTTTAGCTATTTGTTTTAGGTTTTTATAGTTTTTTTGTAGTATTGCAATATGCATTGTTTGGAAATATATCATGATATACTGTATCGAGACCCATGTATTGTGATATGTATTGTATCGTGATGTCCTTGCCAGTACACTGCGCTACAAACATAACTGTATCTTCCTCCATCTTCTACTACAATGCTGGAAACATACAGTTGTCTAGAATGTTTTTGCATGTTATAACATTCTAATCCTTCACATGACAATGCCCCTGTGCACAAAGCGCCTAACCGAACCCCAGACCTCCTCATCCAACATCAGTATGGGATCTCCGTTACTGTAGACTACAATTTTGTTTTAATTTTACATGATTAGAATAGTAATAGTAGCCTCGACAGATGTGCCTGCCAGGTGTTCCTTATACTTTTATCCGAATATTGGTACCCTTATTTAATAAAAGATAAATGATAAATAATAAAAATGTACTGAAAAAAACTGCCCTGAAAAGAATCTACTTATCGAATACTCAGCAAATCAGTGAATCCAAACACTTATGAATGTAATGAAGGGTGTGTTAAGCAGGGGTGTGTATGATCTTCCTTATTTGCCTGCTCTGTTTAACATTTTCTTCTCTACTGACCTCCTAGTAGATCTGCCGAACTCGGGGTTGGGCCGGCGGTGGAAGAGGAAGGGGCTACAGAAGCAGCGCCTTCAGCAGCTGGGGCACTAGACGCAGCTGTTGCAGGAGAGGTAGCGTCTACGGCAGGGGTGGGGTCAGGGAGGAGTGTCTCCGTAGTGAGGGAACCGAATTCTACAAACGCCAAGGGGCCGTTGGCACGTAACAAAACCGCAAAAACACAGTACGGCAAAACAAAAAAAAGGAAATAACTCGAAGACAGGAGCACATCAGAAAGAGAAAGAGAGAGAGAGAGACGGTGAGGAGGAGGAGAGAGAGAGAGAGAGAGAAAAAGAGTTCATATGAGACAAGGCTGGGAAGCAGGACAGAAAGACAGTCTTAGTAACTACAGATGGTCTGGCTGTCAGGATAGAACATCACCACTCCAATAAACAAAAAAATATTCACCCACCTGAACCCAAAAGATCTGCATAAACACAGAGCAAATAAAGAAGATATCATTAGTTTAATTAACTCATCAATATAATTTTAGTCTAGATCTTCTACTAGATCTTATTCTACTAGATTATTATTATTATTATGTAAAATTTTACACCAAATAAGACATTGAAAAATCCTTATCTAATACTTGAATAAATTCTTCCTTTGGTATGAACGAATAAGGTGGGATTAGAAGAGAAATAAATGGAGAACAAAAAAAACCCAGGTTGAAATAAACTGATTGTTTTTTATTAATTTATCAATCTATTTATCCATCTATTTTGCATCAGGAAGCATCTACATCATCATTATCGTCAACAAATTTCCCCTTTAGGACTTTTTATTTTAACATATACGTCATTTATGCTTAATATTTGCCATTTACCCTTTAGCTCACCTAAAAAGTGTTCTGTAAATGAGCCTAGCATTAATAGCATAATTTCTCTTTAATCAAACTCTGAAATCGTATCCCGCAGACGCAAACACCACACGAGGGTTAACCGAATTTTCACCATCATTTCACCATCTTATGCTGTGAATGGGTAAAAAAAAAGACTGTGCTGCTCTGTAATTCATTCAATTGTTAGTCAGCGTTTATCCATAATAATTCTATTGCTTATCTACGCATCTGTCTTTAAAATAGTCAGTGTTTCTGCTTCACATTTCAAAGCATAAAGTACAATAATTAGCGAATTTACCTCCCCAGGATGTTGGAGCGGATGAAGCAGGTGGACCTGAAGAAGACAACGGATCCAGGTCCAGCAGAGAACTAAAGAGAAGACCGCGATGAAGAATTCAGTGACTTTAGTGGTTTAATAAAAACAGATAAGTTGTGTTTTATGACGCTCACTCACTCAGTGGCAGGTTCAGCCGGAGCAGGCGCTGCAGCCGCAGCTGCAGGACCAGCTGCAGCAGACGCAGCCTCGGTGGGCGGCGGCTCCAGGGTGGGCACTGAGGCTGCCGATTTGGAGGGGGTGGATGTTGGAGAGACGTTGTTGGTGGGTGATCCCTGCATAATAATTTATAAAGAGAGGGGTTTCGAATATGTATGTTTTTATTTGCAAAAATATCTTATATATCAAAATAGGGTTCCAAAAGAAAACCTACCTTTGTTGGAGACCTGACAAAGCAAAAAAAAAGGAATAAACAACTGAATAAACCCAGACATTTATGTTATATGATTAACAACATTGCACAAATGCAGGGGTGCATCTAGAAATTTAGAAGAATGTGAGTTTGGGCCCTTACCACACCCATTCCACACTGTCACTAATAATAAACAGATCTCTGGGGGCCCACAAAGTTTATGAGCCCTTAGAACCGTCCTAACTTCCTTTTCTTAGCGTCACCACTACGCGAGCAAAAACAATCCAGTAAGCGAGTTCGAGCCAGTGATGTGACGGCCATAGATGTTAGTGTTTGTTGTGAAGGCAGCATTAGACAGCAATAAGTCCTTTTATGTTAAAACACTTTTATAAAGTCAATTGGTTTTGTTATAATTAATTAATACAGAGTTTATTTTTTTTGTCTAATAAAATCATCTAACACGGGTTTAAGGGGAATTTTATCATTAGGATCTTTTTTATGAACACATAAAATGTTTCTATATTAAGAAGCTCGTTGGGTAAAACAATAAATAATATGAGAATAACAGACCCCCTTCTTTTAATATAAGTGTTTAAAGTGCAATAAAGAAAAAACCTACCCCTCTCTGAGATTGGAGAGTAAAAAGGAAAGAGAGAAAAAAAGGTCATTGATTAGATTAGAGCACAGAATAAAATAATTATAATATTATAAGAATGGAATAAATATGATAAAGGGTTCGAGATTTTAATTACCCTTTCTTCCCCTCTAGACTGTTCATGTGTGTTTCCAGAGATTCCAAAATGCTGCTGGGCGCCTATAAGCATTACACACACTTATGATCATGATCACATAGACATCAGAAATATTCCACAATCCTAACACACTCTCAGACACACACCGCACACCGGAGTGACTTTACACTTACCGAGTCAGTAACAATCCTAAGAACACTAATTACCCAGAACACTAATCACACTGCAGATCAGATCAACACATCACCACACACCAAACGCACAGCGAGGATCACAGCACAGACGCTACACTTAACACACTGCTCCATTTTTCCCCTCTGTGATCAGTTTTATCTGTGAAGTATTCGCTCATGAGGAAGTCGCTGCTTCTCTACTGTTTTATGTGTTATTGCAAACTTTTTCAGTGGCACTTAACAATTAAAAAAATAATAAGCTTGTTAAATTGATATTTTATAGAGCAAATTTACGTAAACATGGACTGATATGTCTTTAAAATGATCATTATCTATGAACTTATAAGACTTACATTAAAGATAAGTTCCTAATTAGTTGGTGATTAGTTCATGCCTTAATTAACGTATTAGTTTATTTTAATTATTAGGTAGTAATACAAGATTATTTATGTGCTTTTACGCTGAAGTCTGAAGTTAGGCAATAAAAAACATGAGGTTTTGTAGACGGACCAATCTCTTCTTCTCTCCATCCATCAAACTATACATCCATCTTCAAAATAATCACTGTACATGTTCTGCATCGGGAAGCATCTCAGCATCCCATAATAACAAGATAATAATAATTTATTCCCCGACTCAGGAAGTTCTTCAGGATATTTGTGTTTTTTTGGAAATCTCAGTCTTTGTCTAATAATTCGGTACTGTTTGTCTGCAGGTTTTTCATTAACACATTAAAGTTAATGTTACAGAACATGAGTAAATTTCCAGTCTTAAGGACGCCGCAGGTTTTTGACAATGAGCGTTTATTTTCTCGTCTTACAATAAATAGAGGATACTGTAGAGAACGCTACAGTGAAAGTACTAACATAAACAAGGGAGGCCTTCACACTGACAGTTTAGTGTAAAAAGGGTCAAATGAAATTTCTAAACTAGCACTTAGTTTAAAATAAAATGTCTCCTATTGCCCAGTTTTGGGCTTGTGTGTCACTCATTTTGTCATATAAAGAACCAATGTTGGGCCGGCGCCCCAGTGTGCTGGGTTAAGGCACCGGCATCCACATGCGCAAGTTGTTGCACTCCGGTGACCTGGTTTCGATTCCAGGCTCGGGTCCTTTCCGGTCCCGCCTCTATCCCGTCTATCAGCCCCATTCCAATAGAAAAAAAGAACCAATATTGATCTATTTATTAATAAAGATGGAAAATACTTCTGCATGTTGACCTGGATAAGGGCGTCTACCAAATACTGGAAATGTTAAAGTAAACGTAAATATTGTTAATGTAAATGTCGAGTGGAATGAAAAGCACACATACTGTCATGAATTTAAGATTATTTTTACTGTCATGAACTTCTGGTTTGTCTCCCTTTTGCTCTAATGACTGCATGGACTACACTTTTGTATAAAACCAGAGGATCTTTTAGATCAGATCTATGAGTGTGTTGTCTTATCACACACACACTTTAGTAAAAGAGATTAGACATTAATCTGATCTTGTGTCCAAAGGAACAACAGCCTCAGACTGTGACTGACATTCACACAAAACTGAAAAACACTTATTAAATCATTAAATATTTAAATTCTCAGTTTCTTTTATTTTGTAGGCATTTTTGTTGTTGCTGTTGCTAAAGAAGCAATGTGTTAAGCTGTAGCTCGGAGTGTCTCTGCTGTCACATGATTACCGGCTCCTCTTCCCGGCAGCTGTTAAACTGACAGTCCTCATCGTCTGAATCTGCAAGGTCAGCTATCACCCCGGGGTGAAGACACTGAGAACACCCAGTATCAGAGTGACAAGAATGAGGGACGAAGCTCTGCATTAGTAAATGCACTGAATGATGATTATTCAAATCTGGTTCATGGGAAATCTCTTTTTTTATGTTGACAGCAAACAGACGCATTTAGAGGATCAGTAAATTTTCAGACACTGGATTATTCATAATGATGTTAAACACTGTAACAAGTTCAGGCATTGCTTGAGTTTGATCACTGCTGATATTTTAGAAAAGTAAATGAACATTTCTAGCATGGAAGTTCATGGAAGTTCATGGAAATTATGAAATTATGAACCAATAATAAAGCAATTAATTCTGGTGACTGGTATTTTGTAGTATTTGTTTGGTTGGTTTGTTGTCTTTTTTAAATCCACAACCAGCATTTTTGAAAAAGATGATAAATAACGTACATCTTTTATGGCAAAAAATAAAATAAATTACAAAAGATAAGCAAGCATTCTTTCATTTGGATCTGGAAAACACAATGTCCTTTTTACAAAAGCATCAAACTGGTAGTTACTGTACTCCATCACCAGCTACAATTATGTTATAAATTATCCTTCGGGTAACTTAATTTAATGGTAATTTATCAGGAAGAACCTAAAGACACCCTGACATGTCTATCATTGATTGGACACGTTCTAGATTGCGGTCACTAGAAGCATTCCCATAGTGTTTTGGTGCAGCGTCTTGTTTCCTCAGGAAACCATGGTTACTTTGGTAACTCTGAGACGTTTGTGCTTAACCAACTGGTGGTAGCTTAGTGTTCAATATGCTGAACTGCTGAAAATCTGGTAGTATTTTCAGAACTACCAAGCTGCCACTGCTGGACCTCTTAAACAACTGCTCAGTTGGTATATATATATATGAGTCGCTCTGGATGATGTCTATCTAACGTAGGCAAATAAAAAACTAACAATGTAAGTATTGTTAGTTATGTCATTAGACCATCTTTTCAAAAACGTATTTTACATACGGAGCGCGAGTATATGTAAACCATCCGCACTGTCATACATAAACATCTGAAAGTTTATGGGACGCAGTAGTAAATACTTATATAACCATAATGTAAATAAAAAACTTACATAAGATATGTCAGGAATGTCATTTTTATCCACGCCAACTTGCTAAAAGAAAAGATTTCTATTTTAATAAACAGCACTATTATTATTACTATTATTACTATTATTATAAATAAATTGTTCTTATGTTTTGAAGCAGTAGTTTCTTACCTCTGCGATTTTCATGAACTCTGAAATCTTAGTTACTCGATTCAGGAACTTCTTGTAGATCTCAAGCGACTCCTTGCAGTCTGATTTCTTCATTTTGAAATATTTCTCTGCAGAAAAACGTTCCAGTTACCTTTGCATCAGTAATATAACATGGCAAACATAAAAGTTTGGTAAAAATGTCTCATGCCTAATAAATTAATGATTCCGTCATTATAGGAGGCAAAGAGTTTGATCAGGTCCTTAAACATAAGCATGAAAGCTGCGTTGATGATGCCGTTGTTCAAGTCTTTGGGATGAACCTACAAGAAAAAATGAAGAAGAGTTGTGTGACTGAGGAATGTTTTACAAAAGAGTGGAAAGAAAGCTTTCCAGAAAAGTCTTCTTTTATTATATAGCAGGAATATAATACATATATAAATATATAAAACATTTAATAGACTGAATACAACACTATATTAGATACATGTATGCTTTTAATATAATGTCTTTGTATGCTGCAGCGCAGGACTGGCTCTAGGCATGGGCAGGCTGAGCATCCACCGATCCATGCATCCATCTATATGCCTATCTATTCTAATGGAGAATTTTATTCTTGTTCTATTTTAATCTAATGGAAGATTTTTATTCTTGTTTAAACTGAATCTATGCTCTATTTTTTTATATTAATAAGTCTTAATCTTCCTAGTTAAGTGTGTGTGTGTAAGAGAGAAGACAAAAAAAATTGTTCTAAGAACTTTGATAGCTGCATGTTCTTCTTTAATTCATTTTGACTCCAGTGTTTTGTCCAATTGTTCTGTTCTCAGCCCGAGTTTTGTTTTCCTCTCAGACAAATTTCCGCGACATTCTTGGCACCCCAGATGGGACTCCACGTCTGACGACTAGTCACAGGGACTTTTTTTTCCAGATTTGGCAGCACATATGAGGCACAATTTACTTCATCCAACCACAGAAATTGACAATGAATCGGTGAAAGGTGATCAGGGGAATCACTGTGACTGTCTCAGTGGTGGAGTCCCGTGCTTATATTGACTCAATACAATGTCTTCTTATCCAAACCCAAGCAAGAATATTAGTACTACAATATTTTTGCTATTCCATCATTGAACCCCGCCCCCAAAAACTGCCCACCTGGGATATCTGTCTGCCCACCCTACTATGATTGGCAAGAACCGGGCCTAATGCAGAATTGAGATTTTCCTTCACTAGAACTGAAAGACCCAAACTCTGTTTCAGCATGAGAATGTCTCTGTGCACAAATCCTCTGATCTCCATGAAGATATGCTGTGTTCTTATTGGAGGAGAAGAACTCTCATGTCCTGTACAGAGTCCTGATTCTGACTCCACCCCTTTAAACTGAACACCTTTGGGATGAACTGGAACCCCGACTGAACCCCAGACCTCCTCACTATTACATCATCAGGGTCTGACCTGATACTATTGTAGATAAATGAACCAGGACTCAGCATATGTGTGTGTGTGTGTGTTCTCAGTTATGTTATAGCATGATCTTATTCACCAACACACATGCACAATGTCTAACCGAATTAAGAGAGATCTGCAGTTAATTTAAAATCTACATGGAGATGATGAATGAGATGAATCAGTTTTAACATTTACAGTATATTCAGATCAGATACGAGATTAGATGTAACTATTTGACCCGTTATTGAGGTTCGGGACGTGACTCACATCGAACTCCAATAGTGTGTCCACTTGAGTCTGCAGAGCTGGCATAGCCTTTAGCAGTTTCTCAGAAGCCATAGTCCTCATTACTCCATCAGCACTGCACACATACATATAAACACACACATGCAGGCAGTTACACACAGAGGCAGACAGGTACATACAATCACACCCACAAACACACAAACACACATATATATACATACACACAGATACAAAAATACACATAAATACAGAGACATACACACACACACAATGCTTCGGAAAGGAATGGTGCGTTAGTTATACACTGCAAAAAACCTAAACTAATCAAAAGCGACTCTAATTATCAGCAGTACAGTGTTTATTACAGTAAAGTCAGAACTTTGTCATTAAAAAAGCTGTTACTAAGCAACAACAAAAGAATCTATATTTAATCTGTTTATTTAATCAGCGGGAACGTTAAGTGACTCACAGCCACTCCTCACAGCACTGTGCTGCATTTCCCAGCTCTAGTTTACAGGAACTCTTTTACAAATCGAAATGTCACTCACCCTTTTTTGACTCGAGTGAAATCGAACGCCATGGCACGGTAAGCGTACGCTTTCTCGTTGAGGTACCGCGCGTATCGTCTGATAAATGTCGACATGTCGTAGCCTCGTTACCCAAAACACAAAGAACAATTCAGATTAAGTACCGACGGCGATCGAACGGAAGCTGATTGTCGCGTGTCGTGCTGAAAGAGAGACGCTCACCATGAGTCCCGGTTTTGTCAATGAAATTGCTCAGGTTGAAAAGGGAGTTTCTGGAGGCCAGATACTGGATAAACCTCTGGAGTGATTAAAACACAGACATGAACACAGGAAATCTCCTTAACACAGAGCGTCTTTGTTTCTGAAGACTGTTTTGAAATGTAGAGACAAAACTGTGTGATGAAAGCACACCAATCGCAGGACAGGACAACTTCCTTCATGTCTACATAAAAAATGGCAACTTTTAATTATGTGTGAGGTGTATGTGTGTGCGTGTGTGTGTGTAGTGAGTATGTATATATATATATACACATGTAAGTGTGCGTGGGGGAATATATTCCTCTATGTATATACAGGTGCATAAGTTTCTAAATGTGTGTATGCGTATAACATGTGCATGTGTGTATGTAGTGTGTGTGTATTTGTCTGCATGTGTATATGTCTGCATGTTTATATATGTGCCTGGTTGTGTATATGTGTGTATGTGGTGTGTGTATATGTCTGTATTCTACTGTATTGAAAGATGCAGTCTTTGTCACTGACCTCATTGCCATGGATACACATGTGGTGTGTGGTGACGAGGGCTTTGAAGACGACCACCCAGCTGGCATTCATGGCTCTCTCGAACAAAGTGTCAGCCATCTGTGGGATGTTCACATTGGTCTCGTTGGTGGCGGAGATCAAATCTGAAGAGAAAATATGTCACCACAAACAATTAGACACTCATATACACACACTGCAAACCTGAACATCAGATCCATATATGATTTCTCTACAAAATGTTGCTACAAATTTGGAAGTTGTCTACAGTTGTCTAGATCAGTGGTTTCCAAAATTTTTTTTATCTGAGACTCCCTTTTCCCCAAAAAACATTTTTGGGCCCCTTCACATTTAATGATATTTTCGTTCTTGGTATTTCCTGCACTGGTGTTTCCAGTGTTGCTGCACCGCGACCTGAATTGGTGGCTCTTCCTCACCTGCAGGGTCCAGTATGTCCAGGTCATTACTACCAGCTGCTGAACGGGAATCAGTGACACTCACTCGTTTCTGTAGAGGACGAATTACAAATTTGTCCATTTTTTTGGTCAACCAGGGGATCATGGATAAATTTAGCTAATGCAGTATGATGGTTCTCCTCAAGGCTCCTCACTGCTCCTCACTTTTCATTGGCTGCGTTTACACTGCAGGTCTTGATGCCCAATTCCGATATTGTGACTACACCTGTTTTTTTTGATGACACACTTTGGGACCGCGACTGAACCTCAGACCTCCTCATCAGTTACATCATCAGTTTTCTTTTAATACTATTGGAACTAAACGTCTCCCATTCAAGCTTCACATTGTAGTGGAAATCAAGACTAGAAGAGTGGAACTTAATCTAACAGCAAAATGGAGAGTAAATCTTAAATAAGATAATTCTTGTGGTTTATGAGATCAGGTGTCCACAAACTTTTGGCATTATAATTCAGTGGTCCAGTAAGACTGTCTGCGTAATTATAATGTACCACCATTTTGTGAGATTTAAGCAGTAATTTAAAGACAAAACACTTAATCAGCTGCACCAGTTTAATTGCCTTTCAACTGCATTTTTAATCACTCTGGTCTCCTTAACCGCCGAAGCATTAGCATAGTCGCTATACTTTTTTTTGCCTAAATGTTTCAGATTTGAGTGTGTGTGTGTGGCCCTGTGATGAACTGGAGACCTGTCCAGGGTGTCCCCCTCCTGCCTTTCAGACTCCAGCAGATCCCTGTGACCCCGAATTAGGGAATAAGCGGCTATAGAAAATGAATGAATGAATGAATTGCAGGTTTGTCTTTTAGTGGTTTTGTTTAAATCATACGCTCAGTGGTTATTTTTGTATAGTAAAAGTTAAGTCATTTGTATTTTTCTGTCTCATTTGCATGAGTATTTTTCTGTCCCCTGGTTCACGGATTCAGATTTGGATTAGTTTGCCTTGGGTTTTCCAGATTTTAACACACCCCCAGCAGTGGACCATAACACAGCTTCTGCTGCTGTCTTGTTATAATCTTGTAATTAAATTGGGATGATTTTCATTTTTTTTTTAGTTTTTAGCCTGTTAATTGACTGTAAATTTATCAGCTGTTCGCTTCTGAAAAGTGATGTACTTAATTGCGACACAAATTTTTCTATAACAAAGAACGTAAAAGCCGATAATTCGTTCCAACCACCCAAAAAATGACTAATATCAATTTCCAACACTATAATCATAGTTTTGCATATAAAATACATTTAATAAATAGACCCACGGCAACCAAAACCCAGTGCCGGAGGCAACATTGGTTCCGCAGGTTGACTCTTTCTAAACAGCTTTACTGGCTGAAACATTTTTAATGCGTACAATAGATTGGGTTCGCTTTGCTTTATGTTCTACTGATGCGATGACATTTCAATTTTTAAGGCAAAAATTGATTAAGTGCTTTCATATGCGAATGTTCCACTGTTCAAAAACTGTTCAAAAAAGCTGGAACTTCAGCAACAACATTACTCAAAACTGTAGTGTCTTTATTCATAAATAGAGTTTATTAGCAGGAATAAAAGCCCAGAATTTGTTCCTGTCTTAACCCCTCCAGGATTTTGCAGTTTTACATCTGCAAATCAGATTTACAGCTAAACTGAGCAAACTTTCTGATGCCATGTCAAGCTTGCATTTTTCTTCCAACTCGAGCTGAGGCGCATCATTCATTCATTCATTCATTCATTCATTCATTCATTTTCTATACCCGCTTATTCCCTAATTCGGGGTCACGGGGATCTGCTGGAGCCCATCCCAGCCGTGAGGTGCATCATGTGACATCTAAACGGCACACATTCAGCCAAAGCCCTCTTCCATTCCTGTGTGAGGAACATGAGGGAGAGCTTTTATAGAAAATCATTATATACCTGTCTTTAATGGTATATGTGTAAAAAAAACCCTGCAAGCTGCCAATAAGAGTTTGGCCAACAATTACAAAAACTTATGAAGCAGTTAATATGCTGTAAATCTAACCTAAAGTTCATGCATATCTCTGAATCTGTATTACACCATAAACGGGACAAAATGGTGAAAGATTGGTAAACGGTATATGCCGTATGCTGCAACAAAACTTCTCCACAAAGGCAAAGAAACTTTCCCAAGAAAATACACAAATACAAATACATAAACACACTGCAAAAACCTGATCATTGTTCAGTGACTATTGAATCAGAACCGGAATCAGAATCAGAATTCGATTTATTCGCCAAGTATGTGTAGACACACAAGAAATTTGTTGTGGTTTTTGTTACTCAGTGTTGTTAAACTGAAAGTGTTTTTTTTGTTTAACATCCAAAATATTTTTGGGGGATATTATTAGCCTAAATAATCTGATGATTTTACAGAATTCACAGTGAACTTCTGAGCAGATCCCAGACATGTTCATCACTATTTGGGTTCCCTTGAAATATTTGGGTTCTATTTGCAGCATGTTGGTGTATCTGTGTTTTTTCGTTGTGAAGATTTGCAGGGTGTGTGTAGTTATACTAAAGATGTTTTCCTAATTTGTTGATGTTTTTTGTGTGTGTGTGTGTGTGTGTGTGTGTGTTTTCTAAGCGTTTCTTGGCTGCCGTACGAAAGCCTTTTTACGTTTAAGTAATCTGGAACATGAATACTGGCGTCTTTTAACATGATCGCAGCCACGAAAAGGACCACCGAGAATTCTTAATAAATTGCACAAACTGATCAATACTAAAAGCATAAAAAAGCAAGGAGAATTAATTTTTCTGTAAATCTCAGCCGTTTCAGCCCTAAAATAAAAAACATTAGTTTAAGTTCAGCCTTGAGACGCTGCATACAATGACATCATCCTTTCCTTAGAGACTAAACATCTAAACTGTTCTCCTGAAAGAAGCTAAAGGAAATCAGTGACATCATTCTTCGCTCGGAGTTCCCATTACAGAGACATGTGTGTGTTTGTGTGCAGGGGGGGTGGGTGTTTAGGTGTGTACGTGGGGGAGGGGTTATGTTGGGGTTTTATGTGTACATAGGGTGTGTATATGGGGGGGGGGGTGCAAGCGTACAAGCAAGGGAATTGTGTTGGGGCAGGTGGTGTGTGTGTGTGTGTGTGTGCATTGTGTTGTCGGGGGTTTTATGTATTGCCACTGTATTAAAGAACTTAAGATTAGGGTTTATATCAGTCTCTTGAGCAGTAACGTTCACGTCAATACACAAGCTCTTCAATCAGGACGTCAATATTTAACACACCTTTAACCCTTTAACACTCACACTGTGACCCCTGTTTCCATGGAAACACACTCCTAACACACTCAGTCATTATTGTGGTGCTCTGAGCCGTTCATTCATTCACTGCGAGCCATAAAATCTTTCTATCTTTTCGTAGAAAACATAACTAAAATGATATACTAACAAGAAAACATGTCTGAACCTGATGACACCCGTGCGGTTGTGTTTTAAAGCAAGCATTGATGTATATTTAGGATATAAAATAAAGTAAGCAATGTGATCGGCAATAATTTATTACTAATGAACTTCACATTCTGCTTGACGATTTATATTTATATGATAATTCAGCTCAAGGCCTGATTTTAATATGAGAAAGTAATCGTTTTGAAGTCGTTATAAATGTTTTCCAGGTCTCAGTTTTTGTAAAAACACTGCAAATGACCAGAGACACATGATCTAAATGCCCCTTGGGGCTGAATTCTACCCCTTTAGCATGAATGCGGCATTAGAGGCATAAAGAAGAAGAAACAATCCATGTGCTGTGTGAAAAACAGGAATGATCATCAGTGTTAACTGATAAACAAAGTCTAAAGCCAAGAAAATGATCTATTAACCAGTCTTCCTCCTTAGCTTTCACAATTTTCATCACATTTTACTTCTTGTACTGATTGTTCCTGAACTGTTTCCGCAAGAACTCCAATAATATGATGACAGCACTTGGACGTAGCTAGACGTTCGCTCTCTGTCCTGGTATTGGTGCCCTCATCTTTAACTGTATAAATAATGTATGGAAGCTTTGGCTGATTGATTTATAATTCAGCAGGTTTTACCCTGTAGGCTACAGTGATCAGTGGCCACTACAGCATTGAACACGCTACCATGCCGTCTTTCACCGCTGACAAATCAGTCTAATCTACATTCCTTTCATTCATTCATCTTCTAAACCCGCTTATTCCTTAATTCGGGGTCACGGGGATCTGCTGGAGAGTCTATCCCAGCCGGCCGTCTATTATACAGATTGTCTGTAGTGCTATTAAATGAGTTAACTTTAACTGTGCTATGAGCAGGAAGCTGTGGATGGAGTGTTTTAGGTTCAGACAGGTTCAGGTCATCTGCACACAACATCAGGAGACACTGTATGGCTTTTTTTTTAATTAATATTAATGAATCTGAAAGTTAAAATCAATATAATGCATCTTCTATGCAATAATGTTCTCTAGCAGATAGAGAGGACTCACAGGGACTGTTCTTATATTTGCTGTTAAATAACTAATATAAACGAGTTAACAAGACGTTTTACTTTGATTTGATGACCATCAAAATTTACAGGATTTTAAAATGTACCGCACATAAACACAGAATCCCTGAAGAGAAATATATGAAGATGTATTTCAGTAGAAACGTTTTCCTAAATTAGTTAAAAGGAACGTTTTATCGTTGTCTTGACGTAAAATGGCAAGAATGTTAATATTCCTAATCAAACCGGATTCTAGTCTAAAGCTAAAAAAACAGAACTATTAAAGAACCCTTAATGTTTTTGGTTTTTCCATATACTGTAGGTTTTGGGAGGCCAATTGTTTAATTTAAATTTGGGAAAACAATTTCTTTAAAATCACTAAGATATAAAATAGATACTTTGCATATTTAGAAGTACAGAAACACTCAAATTTGTAGTTCACTAAAGAGTAATACTGTGTAAAAGGTGGGCTTTATTTTTCGGACACTTATATTAGCTGACAGTATGAAGAGCCCGGTGACGTATTAGTTCTTAAAAAGATCTTAAAAATCGCAGGGGTTCATGTAGCTTAGCTTTTTTTTTGCGACTCTGTTAAATTGGTGGAAATAACAACCCACCACTCTCATTATTCTGCCTGACTGGTTACTGGAACTAAAAAGGTTTATCCAAATTCAATAAATGATAAAATAGCAAGTGGAAAATTAATGTTTTTTTTAAAAAAGATCAAGAATTGAAAAGACCAAAAAAAAAAACAAAGTCACATATTAGAACTATAACTAAAATATCTAAATTTATGTTTATACTGTAATTCTGTGCCGGACTGGTTTAGGACTATAAAGTTAATGTTCTTAGCTCAACTGAGGTATTTAATTATGAATAAACTATATGGACAGAAATAGGTAGACTCCTGAGTATTGACCATTTTGCTCTAAAACTTTGGGGCATTAATATGGAGGTACCACTTTAATACCCTCCTGTGTTTTAGAAAAGCTGCCAACTAAATTAATGTGGCTGTTTTTTATTTTTCAGGCACAAAAGCACAACAGGTGATCTGGTGAACAGCCATCATCCCAGTTCCTCCTAAAGGTGTTAGTTAAGTCAGGGCTTCGTGAAGGACATATCCTGATGGAGCTTCATGGGGATTTCTGCACAGGGCTCCCTTACTGTCATGTTGGAACAGTTTTTTTTCCCGGTAAAGTGAAACTCTAATGTTACATATAACAAAGTCTTTTTGGAAAAAGTACATGATGTGATGGTCAGCAGTGTATGAGCACATTTTGAGATAAAAATCCTCCTGAACACTAAATGCAGTCTGATCCTGTTTGGGAAAATGTAGGGCAGACTGGAAGTTGGTGGTGGTTGATCTAAAGGCTCAGCTAGGCTGTCACTGTTAAGCCAATGACCACGGCTCTTTATCCTGAAGGTTCGAGGGTGCTGTATCATAACTGACCCTGAGCTCTGACCCCGACTTCCGAACAAGCTGGTGTATGTGGGGTATAAATTTTACTGTGATTATTGAAGCCAGTCTTTTCTTTCATTAGCGGCATGTCTGTGTCTGTGTGTGTGTGTGTGTGAATTTGTAGGCCTTTTTTTTTTCAGAAATCCACCCACAAACCAACACACACACGTTTACACTAACACCGTCGCCCCCTGTGTTCGAGTGAATGTAAAGGACAGCACATATCAATGGCGTGGTGCTGAAACGGACAGCGTCAATCGCTCATTTCTGAACACCGACCGCGCGCGTCTCTATTCTGCGCGTTAGAACGCAACTACACAAAATGTCCACTTACACTCCAGGTGTTTCTTCTTAGGCGCCATCACCTCGTGTGTGGTGGCCTTACACACAGCCCGAGCCACATCCGAGCCGGTGAGCTGGTATTGTGCGGCGGCGATGCGATCCGTCAGCGTCTGGCCCGACATGTTGTTTTTTTCCTCACCAATCCGTTCTGCACTATAGAATAAACCGGCGCAGCAAAAACATAGACTGCTGATAAGAGAGAAAAAAATGGACGCAAACCGACCAGCGAACAAACAGATCTCGATATGCGGCTCTCCTTTAGATCCTGTAATGAACACCACAGAGCTTCATAGGTGTGCGTCTTGACATGAGGGATTTGGCGCACGGTTGCGCTCCTCCGTCTTACGTAACGCCAGAGGTTACGTCGGTGACGTAGGCTACCGGATTTTCCGGATTTATCTACAAATAAAAATAGTTAAACGATGTTTTTTTTTATTGTTGCACGCGGATGAGAATCGAGCTTAAGAGAATGGAAAGAAAAGAAATTAAACCCGAAACAGAAAAAATAATCTAATGGCTGTCTGTCTGCGTCCTTTCCTTCACCGAAGCGAATATTCACTGTAAAAGCCTCTTTACCTACCCTAACGGTTATATTCCCTAAACCGTGTGTAAAAGGGAGTGTGTGTCCGTCCTGTCCTACACGGTTATCAGCGGTTGGCGGATGCGGTCACGTGACCACCAGCCACCTTCAACTAAATAGGGTTTGGAGGAGAAAAGAGGCAGGCTTTAAGGGTTAAAATGGTAGGCCACAAAACACACAATCTGGTAGTTTATTTTTGCGGTTTTAGCAATACAAACACCACCAAATAAATCATCCAACCTGACGAGTCTAATCAACGTCTATATTAATGTCTGGAGGACAGGTTCGTCAAGGAAAGAAACAACATTCATTATTATTACAATAAAATGATTTTATTTTCCTGTTGTATATATCAATGTTAATATAATATAGATAGATAGATAGATAGATAGACAGACAGACTGATAGACAGATTGATACCCAGATAAATAGATAAACTGATAGACGGGTAGACAGACAAATAGATAGACTTTTTATACAGCCAAAAATAAGTAAAAGCTCATACCAGACTGTTGCCATAAATATTAAAAGCACACAGTCGTCTAGAGCGTCTCGTATGTTCACTGGAACTGCGAGACTCGAACCCAGCATTACAACGTCCCTGTGCACAAACCCCCTGATCTCCATGAAGACATGCTGTGTTCTGATTGGAGGAGAAGAACCCTCATGTCCTGTACAGAGTCCTGATTCTGACTCCACCCCTTTAAACTGAACACCTTTGGGATGAACTGGAACCCCGACTGAACCCCAGACCTCCTCACTATTACATCATCAGTGTCTGATCTCACTCATACTATCAGAACTGAATGAAGACAAATCCACACAGTCACATGACCTGAACTAATAGAAAATCCTTCCTGAATCGTGAAGGTTACTATAGAAGAAAGAGTGAAGTTAAATCTATAACAGACGGATGAAATGATTTAGAACATATGGATGGAGTATTCTGCTGTCTATACTGTGTATACTAATGCGTATCTATATTTATTGTGATGATGATGTGCAGGATTAGAACGTCAGGCGAACGGGTTTGCACTCATGAGGACGCATTGGTCTCTCAGCCTTCTAAAAACAGAAGATGGATGACAGCTCAAGGCAGCGTGGAGGCTGCAGGTGTCCTTAATAAACAAAGGCATAATAGAAAAGAGCAGTGATGGCCAGCAGTGCTACAGAAAGCATCATGTTCCTCCTGTTCTCTCCACGCAAATCTGCCAGCTCCCTCTCTGAAACAGATACATCACACACACATCTAATCATCTCCACACACCAACACTTACAAAACTCTTTGGGAGAGAAATATTTTTTTGATACATTACCATACTTCTGTAACCGCTCCATTTCATCCTCAAGGACCTGTCTGTATAAACACACACACACACACACACACACACACACACACACACACACAAAAGCATTAAAGTCACATGTGTCTCACTGTAGTAGTCATGACATCGAGTAATGATCCCAAGTGTGTTCTTACTTGTCTTCGTCTGAGAGCTGCTCGCGTCGGTGTCTGAATTCGGCCCTGTCCAGATCCCCCTGACACTTTAATCGCTGCTCCTCAACGCGATCAATCTACAGACAGACAAAAGACAGATCTGATTCAACACAGGGTGTCCTGACACGTCCAAGACTCGTTTACATTTAACAGACGCTTTTATCCACAGTAAATTATTTACATTCATCTAATCTGCAGTTGAGGTTTAAGGGCCTTGCTTAGGGGCCCAACAGTATCAGCTTGGTGGGAATTAAACCCACAATCCTTCGATCATCAGTCCATGTTGAATGTGATGGTAGCTTTTAGAAGACCTGGGTTTGAGTCCCACCGCTGCCAAGTCCGCCACTGTTGGGTCTTGGAGCAAGACCCTTAACCCTTCCTGCTCCAGGGGCGCTGTATCATAGCTGACCCTGAACTCTGACCACCAACCTTCTAAGATGGGATATGTGATGAAACACATTTCACTGTATGTTGTACCGTGTATAATCAATTTGAGAGAATTTAAATATTATCATGTGTCTTTGTATGCAAATTTCATTATTATCTCCTCATCAGCTGGTGAGAAATTGGCCAATCAGTTGGAAGACATACATTTAATATCGAATGTGTTTTCTAAATATTAACTAAACCTTAGAATAGCGCCTTGTTACAGCAGTGAGACGTTCCGCTCACGGCCACTAGATGGCAGTAAAACACGGAGAGAAAAAAGGACACTGATTAGATCAGATTTAAGGATATAAAATAGAAGAAAATCGTTTTATATTAGAAATAAATATTTATAAAGAAAATTCCGTCTCATCACATATTAATACATTACAGTGTCACTGTGCAGTATAAAGTCAGCATGGCTGATCTGATGCATTAACAATGGCGGGTTTAACTTACCTCAGTTGCTACACTGATCTTTTCCCTTTTCGTTTTCTTAGACTTCGTCATTCTGATCGAATTTGTGTGTGTATAAATAATAATAATAATAATAATAAAACAAAGCCCTGGTTTAACGTGACGTGCACAAAGAATCTTCTTCTGCCGCTGGAGTAAGAATTTACTAAGTGTGTTTACTGCCCCCTGCTGGCAGACATGACACATGGTCATTCTCTATTTTCTTTTCTTTTCTTTTCTTTTCTTTTCTTTTCTTTTCTTTTCTTTTCTTTAAACACACATGTACAAACAACACGGCAATATTAAAACACTATTGATTTACAATAAACATCCCAGGTGCAAAAGGAAAGAAAGAAAAGTATATCATTTCCATTATTGTTTAATTATATAAAAGAAATAATATAAGAAAATAATTGACTGAACGAGGGGCTGGGGGTTTTCCTGTTTTTCTTCTATATAAAACAAAAGTTTTATTGCATTTTTATTTTTCACCACTTTGAGTGTTTTTGTATAACAAATAAACTGGTTATAAAATGCACTAAACGTTGGTTTCACCTTCGTGTTCGTCGCTTTGTGTACATCAAATTTCCCCAGCAGAAAAATGTTGTTAACCAGAAAGTCGTCTTTGGTTTTGTTCATTAATAATGTCTTTCCATAAATAATGTCTTTCGCAGTGAAGTTTCTGAAGTTAATATCTATGACTTTTGGGTAAATCCAGTCATAGATATTGATCCATACAGCGTTCACATACAGACAGTTCAAACCGCTGATCTGTGGTTTTAATATCATCACAAAACACAAACTTATTAGAATCAAATCCGAATCGAAACCTTAAATATTCGTCTATCCCAGCCGTCTCTGAAAGGGAGAAAGACAGGAGTGGGACACCCTGGACAGGTCACCAGTCCATCACAGGGCCACACACACACACACACTCACACTCACACTCCTATGGGTAATTTAGAATCACCAATCAATCTAACATACATGTTTTTGGACTGTAGGAGGAAACCGGAGAACCTGGAGTAAACAAACACACACAGGGAGAACATACAAACTCCACACAGAAATCGAACCCAAGACCTATTTACTGTGAGGCAACCATTTCTTTTTTCTATGTGGAGATCTCATTGTCTTCTGCCTTTAACCCTTTAACAGCCATCAAAAACTACACACTAATTATCCAATTTAATATCTGTACACTTAAATAATTGTGTAGCTATCTAATCAGCTTATTACACAATGTGTAAAATCATCAGATAAATTTGGCAGAACGACTTACATTCATCGCATTCTTTAAAAATCCAGCTGAGAAGATGAAGATGAGGTTGTGGAAAGTAAACCCATCGTCCTCTTTTAGCAGTCCAACACCTTAACTATGAAAAAAAGACTCATGTAAGGGAAGCATTTAGCAGGTAGACATAATGCTGGCCTCTTAATCTGATCTTTTTTTTTTTTTTTTTTTTTTTTTTTTTTTTTTTTTTTTTATCAAAGTTGACAGCAAAAGAATTTTATTTGTACAAGACAGTCAAGTCTGGACTGGACATAAAAAAGGATGTCCAATCCAAAATGTAGTTGAACTGTAAAGGTGGATGAGGGTCAAATCTAGGCCTTCGACTTATTCCATCCATGTGTCTGATCGATGTCACACAAACATCGATCAGACACATGGATGGAAAAAGACGAAGGTCTGGATTCAACCCTCATCCTTATTACTTATAAATTGTCAGACATTCCCAGTGGAGGAACTCCGACTCACTCAGACCTTCTGACTTAACATCAGTGTCTGATCTCACTAATACTAATCTAGCTGAATAATCGAATAAAAACTCTTTTTGTAAGTGTGGAAATTAATCTAATAGCAAAAATAAATGAAGTATGAATGGATTGAGATGGCCAGACAGGTGATACCCAGGTGTCCGCATACTTTTGGTTATGTGCTGTAGCATAAAACCACTAAAATTACAACTGTCATGCAGATTTATTGCCCAACCTGGTCACGTGCACGAACGCGATCGTGATTGGCTCTCAGAAGAGGAAGTGCGTGTCACGTGATGCCTGCTCTTGTTGACTAGGAATCAGCTGATGGTTTAGGGGACGCGCCTCTCTCTCTGTCTCTCTCTCTTTCTGTCTCTCTCTCTCTCACGATTTTAATCTGTTTTTCAGCTTCGTTACATTAGTAGAAAAGCAGGACGGCGAATTAGCGTTTTATTAAACCTGAAATCTTCTGAATTGGCCGGAAGTTAAACCCCTGTACCTGCAGCAGTCATGGCGCTCAGCGACGCGGACGTCCAGAAGCAGGTGATGATGGGATACAGCGGGGAGGCGTGACGTCATTTAACCTTAAATTACCGCATCACATATGACGTTTATTAGTTTTATGTGGGTTTTAATTAATATTTTATTACACCGCGTGCGCAGATATAACCTTCAATACCGTTATAGGGAAGGACACCGCCATTGTGCCTGTGCGCGCTCCTGTGTGCGTGCGCGCGCGCCGTATTAGATAGGAGAATAAATCAGTTTGAATTGAGGACAAAATAGAATAAAAAAAGTCATTTTAAACAATATTTTATTATAAATAAAGAATTGATAAGAAAATAAAAAATATTTAATAAAGTCCAGCTTGATTGACATACTTTTGTATTTTAATATGATTCGCATCTATTCAATTGATCTAGTTGTGTCCTACGACCCTTTATAAAGCGCGCAGCAGCTCGTAAACACACTTTACATTTGTAGTGTTTGTGTCTCTTTGCATTTATTTTGTTGAATATGTGTGGATTTTGCTGCTCGGTTATCACACCAGTCAGTTGATTGAGTTATGCATTGATTTTATTATCTTCTTCCTTGTTTTTAGATCAAGCACATGATGGCCTTCATCGAGCAGGAAGCCAATGAAAAAGCAGAGGAAATCGATGCCAAGGTAAACATGCCGTGTGTGTGTGTGTGTGTGTGTGTGTGTGTGAAGTGCTTCGTATATTTATAATCTTTAATCGTTGTACTCATTTCCTTTCTGACTATTTTTTCCCTTCTGCATTTATACACACACTCAGATATGATGCACAGCTTGACATGCGTCTTTTTTTCCGCAGGCAGAGGAAGAGTTTAACATCGAGAAGGGTCGGCTGGTGCAGACTCAGAGGCTGAAGATCATGGAGTATTATGAAAAGAAAGAAAAGCAAATCGAGCAGCAGAAGAAAATGTGAGTCACAGGAGGTCTCCGGGATCTGAATGGAAATGTGTGGTGTCGGTGTATTGTTTTAATTCTTCGTTTTACCTCCACAGTCAGATGTCTAACTTGATGAATCAGGCCAGGCTGAAGGTGCTGAAAGCTCGTGATGACATGATCTCGGTTGGTAACATTTTGCCATGACAGAGACAGACATGACATTGGCTGGTTTGTGTGTGTTTGTGTAATATTGTTGTTGTTGTTGTTTGTATAGGACATGCTAAATGATGCTCGTCATAGGCTGGCTAATGTAGCTAGAGATCCAACCCGCTACTCAGCCCTGATGGACGGTTTGGTGCTACAGGTAATATTTATTCACCGACCAACCCAAGTGACGTAAACGAGCTTTAAACACACATTTAGATTTTATTGGTTTCTGACAGTAGAACAGTGGACGATTCAAACGTACCGTCAGTTAGCATCAAACCGGAACTGCAAATAGTATAGTGTGTGTGTGTATATGTGTATATATATATATATATATATATATATATATATATATATATATATATATAGATATATATATATATGTATATATAATAAAACAAATAAATAGATGGTGTGTGTAATAAAACTTAAAAAAAGATCTTACAATCACACCAGGTGCAGGAAAAGTAGTTTAAACACGGGTTTGTGTTATATAATAAAGAGAATAATGAGAGACACGCCGCCATCTTGGTCGTATGTTGAATGTTGTACACTACATGCCGCTCAATAAGAAAAGGGGCGGGGCATCTTATATCTTATTCCATCCATCTGTCTGTCTGTCTGTGACATCGATCATCACTCATAAAAGACACATAACTGTCACACCTCCCCAGTGGAAGAACTCTGACTCACTCAGACCTTCTCACTTAACCAGAGCCACTTACATTTAACTCCTCATACAACTGACCAATCAAGGGCCTTGCTCGGGAGCCCAACAGTGGTACCTTGGTGGTGCTGGGAATCAAACCCCGATCTTCCAATTAGCAGTCCTAACATCTTAACCACTGTGCTGCTACAACCCCCACCCCCCCCCAAGTTGTTTAATGTCATCACATTACACACATTTGAGCACTAAGTGGGTAAAAATAACCCAGAAAAAGTGTAATGGCTTTAGATCACTGGAGTCGCCAATAACCAAAAATAAATCATTGATAGTAATGAGGATTTTCACTCACCCTGAATATCTGGCCCAAGATTCGATGCGTTATTTGTTACTATTTTATTTCTTAGCATAATCACAAGGATTGTTTTTGCGTTTATTTCAGGGTTTTTATCAGCTACTCGAACCCAAAGTGACGATCCGTTGCCGCAAGCAGGACCAGGCGTTGGTGCAGGTGAGTTTACCTTAAGACATTAGTAACTGGAATAAAGTTTGATAATATTGATTTTAGTGGTTAGAACACCTGCGTGTGTTAAAGATCTCTCAGTTCTTTATCTCAGGTCTCGCCTGGGTTAAAACCTTGAAGTAAAACACACTGCGTCGTCGATATGACTTCCGTTCTGCTCTTCTGTTTAGTTTTTAAGAACATTTTCATTTAGTGCCATTGTTTGGAATTTCTACTGAGCAAACAGTGAAGATATAAAACGCCGAAATAACAAGCTGGTGGAATTTAATTTTATTTCCGTAGCGGATCAAAAAGTGTCATCAAAGTGATGAGGAACAAAACTAATCAGTAAAAATCAAGCTAAAATAATGGTGTATTTTTAAATCAAACAAATAAAGCGAAAGAAGTGCTTTTCTGCCGGTGAGTTAAAATGGCGTGAAGTGTGATTTTGCGTATTAAAGCACCATGTCTGTCTTTGTGACGTCAGGCTGCCGTGCAGAAAAACATCCCCGTCTACAAAGCAGCCGTGAAAAACAATCTTGAAGTGCGGATCGACCAGGACAACTTCCTGCCTCCAGATATGTGTGTATTTGTAATGTTATTGATTCAATGATCTGGAATCTGAAGCAGAATGTGTAACTGCATGTGGTGATGGGTTTTTTTTTTCATAGCTCGGGTGGGATTGAGATTTATAATGCGGACGGCAAGATTAAGGTGTCTAACACTCTGGAGAGCCGGTTGGATCTTATGGCACAGCAGGTAAAGTACAGAGGATTGAAACTTTACTGTGGAAATGGCGGCATTATGGCATTTATCCACCAGACAGCAGTTTCATTAAGAACCTTTAAATTAACTGTGAAAGAATAAATAGTAAATGATGTATGTCAGTGCTTTAAAGGTTTACACCAGTTTACACCAGTGGTGGCCTAGTGGTTAAGGTGTTGGACTGCTAACACCGGAAGATTGTGGGTTTGATTCCCAGCACCACCAAGTCACCACTGCTGGACCCTTGAGCAAGGCCCTTTATTCACAGTTGCTTAGTTGTATAAATGAAATAAATGTAGGTTCCTCTGGATGAGGACGTCTTCCAAATGCCGTGAATGTAAATTTAAGATAAATAAATACAATTTGTGTTTATGCAAAATCTCAGTTATAAATCCGAACCTGTTTTTTTTCTGCTCAGATGATGCCTGAAATCCGAGTTTCCCTGTTCGGTGCGAATCAGAACCGCAAATTCATGGATTAATCATCTCCACGTGGGATTCCGGAACATTCAGGACTAGAACAGAAAACACATTGTTTCAGTTGTTGTTTTTTTTTGATGATGTAAGAGCTTCGACTTCCTGTGTCTGAATAGTATTTAACTTATAAATCAATATGTACATTAGTGTTTGTGAGCTATTTTGTGATTCGTTGTCGCTCTGTGATCGTTTATATGTTTACAAGTGAATGTTTACACTAAGTGGACATTTCCCAATATTCCAATATTTAACATTCCTTCATCTGTTTTACTTTGGGCTTTTTTTTTTACACCGTTTAGTTTTACGTTAAAACGTTTTTTCCTCTTGTCAATCATGTGCTGTATAACTGAAGAAAACCTTCTTGTGAAATGCTGAGATTACATGAATAAATAAAGAGTATTCAGTGTCCTATTATCTGGTGTCCAATCGCAATGGACAGTTTAGTGTCTGTCTCCTAAAATGGATGACGATTAACTGTAGAATGTGCAACTCTGGAAGTTCTTGCAGACGGAATTAAGGATCTTATGACTCGCTTCGTTGTTCCTCTATTGTTCGTGGACTTGAGAGAAATAACAGAGAGGTTATTCAGTTGCCTGTGTGGAGCGAATAGACATTAGGTAAGTAAAATGTCTGAAAACACTCAGTCGAGTGAGATATTTAGTATTTAGTGTTCGCTCGCTTAAAGGTTTCCAGCTCTCTATGCCAAGAGATTTTGAGATAAAGAGTTAAGAGAACAGACTCACTTTACAGGTACGTGTCTTCATATTGTATATCTTATATTATCTCTTTTTGTTTTTTTTTTTTTTTTTGATTAAAGCTAGTAAGACAATACTATACAGACAGAATTATTGGAACACATGACTGTCAATTATATGTGTTTCCCAACATCATATTCCAGACTTAGTCTTACTGTTCCTTCTAATAATCTCCGGTCTTTTTTAACAAGATTGGGTCATGTGACTGTGTGGATTTGTGTTCATTCAGGTCCAATAGTATGAGTGAGATCAGACACTGATGATGTAATAGTGAGGAGGTCTGGGGTTCAGTCGGGTTCCAGTTCATCCCAAAGGTGTTCAGTTTAAAGGGGTTGAGTCAGAATCAGGACTCTGTACAGGACATGAGAGTTCTTCTCCTCCAATCAGAACACAGCATGTCTTCATGGAGATCAGGGGGTTTGTGCACAGGGACATTGTCATGCTGGGACAGGGTTTGAGTCTCGCAGTTTCACTGAAGGAACAATTTAATGCTGAAACATCCAAAGACATCCTAGACACATGTGTGCTTCAGACTTTGTGGCAACCGTTTGGGGACGACTAGGCGTGCATCCAAAATTACAATCATATATAACACATTACTCTCTCTCTCTCTCTCTCTCTCTCTCTCTCTCACTCTTTTCCTCTTCCGTACAGACCATGAGGAGATTTTGCTACGTATCATGCACGTCTACAGCTCTGTTGACAATATTATTCTTAGCCTCTATTAAAGAGAGCGCATGTCTACCAGACCCTCATCTAAGAGAGCTTTTACTCCAGGAGGAAGTCTCCAGACAGATCGGGGGCAGAGTGGAGCTCAGCGCTGCAGAACGGAGACTTGACTCTCTGTTCCGTAAACTGAAAGAGCAGGAGATCAGGGCTTCACATTTTCCTCCAGCTATGCATTTCTTTCAAGCAAAACCCTACATCCAAAAGAGTCCTGTGTTCAAACTGTTACAAAAAATGCCAAAAGGTGCTTTTGCTTCTCTTTGGTTTTAAATTGTGTTTAATAAATCTAATCTAAACTTTGCCAAAAAAAATCTCAAAAACCCTCAACAACTTCATATTTTTGGTAAAGTATACTGAGCTAACAAATGCATGTTTGGAGAACATTTATAAATGTTCTGTTTAGGTCTTAAGTTCCAAAAAACATGGTTTTATGGTTTGTTCTTGAACATTTTGAAATAATTCGTTAAATACAAATAACATCATCAGACGTTCCAAGAACATTGTTTGATAAGCGTCTTCACATGTTATGAGAACTTTCCCTAAACATCATTTTAGATATGTTTTGTCCTAACATTTAGACAACTTTTTAAAGAATGTTAGCGAATGTTGTGGAAATGTTCTTAGTTAGCTGGGTCAGACTGAAGGTTCTAATGGTATTGAGAAGATCAAACGATTCTATTATCTGTTCTTTTAAGGTGCTATCCTGCACATACACAGCTCCGCTCTGGTAAGCGTAGATTGGCTCGTGATGAACGTGACCTACCGGCCTCACTGCTACGTTTGTTTTACCTGGACGGGCCGCGTACAGTTCCTGTTCTCAGCACGGCAGCCTTTCCAACGTTTGGGTTGCTCTCGATGGAACCTGTTGGAGAAGCTGAGGGCCGCCATTAGTGACGTATCTGCTTTTGACAAGAGGTGATTCAGTGTTTTAATGATTATTATAAAACATGATCTATACATATATTATATACACATACATACAGATGCATTTTTATCTATTACAGTAAATAGAAAATCAAACTCAGGTCTATATTTCTCTAAATGTATTATATCATCTCAGCCTTAAGACATCTCATAAATACTCAGTATACTTACATTCATACATCGAATCAGATAAAACAGTGTTTACTGCCTAACAGACATCGAATCTACACACACACTTACTTACATATGAAACAAAAGACTGATCATGGCAAGTTTCAAGCTTAATAAACCTGAACCCTTTATTCTATCAAATTTCGATTGTAATACAATACTTCATCATTTGGAGCGTTTTAGATTGGCACATCTTGATTTTGCAATTTTATTCCACTCTTTTTTTGCAAAAATGTTTTTCTGTGTTTTTTCTGGTACATAACCGTCTCCAGCTCATTCCCAGGATTATTAACAGGATTTAAAGCTGAACTTGGTTCCTTTGTTGGCATGTAGGTTAGTACTAGAAGCTGTTCATGACTAGGGTTAGAGTTATACCCAGAGGTGGGTAGAGTAGACAAAAAATTCACAAACAAAACTACTTATAAAAATAATGACTCGAGTATCAGTCACAGTATTAATGTTTAAAGATTCTTGATTTAGAGAGTAATAATAAAGTCTGGAATGATGAGTTATTCGTTACTTCGGATCTGAAAATCCTGAATCTAGAAAAAATACTAACAATCACATCTCCATAAAAAAAAGTTAAAAGCAGTGAGTGTGTGTGTGTGTGTGAGATTTGATAGCAACTTACAGTAAGACTAAAGTGTCCATAGTTACAGGATCTCCATCTATAGTCGTTATCATGAAAAACTGACTGTAAGATGTTTCCTCAGGTTGGAGCTGGAGTTCCTCTACACTGATATCAGCACTCGCTTTTTTATAATTGGTATCAATTACGATTCTTACTAAACTTTTCTTTAATATTGTTTGAAATGTATAATATTTTATATTACAAAATACATTTATAAGATTTAGTCTAGTTTTTTTCTGCTTTTGGTATTTTTTAAAGATGTTTGATATCTAAAGGGTTTTTTTTGCCTTATTTAAGTTAAATCTTTAATAAGAATTGTAATTGATATAATTACATGATTAAATAACAAAACCTGCTTAAGTGTCAGATAGTAAAAAAAAAAAAGAACTGAACTACTAAATAACTACTAAAAAAGCAATACCTCACTATTGAAAAGGCATAAACTCAATATTTTACTTATAAATACTACATTATAGAATCCAGCAACAAACACTTTACACCTTAAAAGAAAATACATTTATAGTTTTTTTGTACTTTATACTTTTTATTAAAAAATGTAGCAAATTGAATGATTTATTTTTTTAACAACTCAAGTAAAAGTAAAACTACCGCAATTTTGATTATAAGCAAAAAAGTGGAAAAATGGCAAAATTACTGTGAGGAAAGTATCTGAGGAGTAAAAAGATTAATTTAACGTGAGAATGTTTTAAATAATGAGTGCGTCTCTGACGACTTTAGACGACTCGCCATCTCGTTATACGGAAAATGATGGATCCAGATTGTTACACCAATGCTGTCATCAGGCCAAAACATACTTTACTACAGGTTTAACTGCAACTGTTTATTTAACAAAATGCTTGTGTCCAACCTGCCCTACCTCACACCCAACCTGCCCTACCTCACACCCAACCTGCCCTACCCTACCTCACATCCAACCTGCCCTACCCTACCTCACACCCAACCTGCCCTACCCTACCTCACATCCAACCTGCCCTACCTCACACCCAACCTGCCCTACCCTACCTCACATCCAACCTGCCCTACCTCACACCCAACCTGCCCTACCCTACCTCACATCCAACCTGCCCTACCTCACACCCAACCTGCCCTACCTCACATCCAACCTGCCCTACCTCACACCCAACCTGCCCTACCCTACCTCACATCCAACCTGCCCTACCTCACATCCAAAACACATGTAGATCATAAATCTCTGACTGGTGCCAATCTGATCTTTTCCACTTTTTCTGGTCAGTCTGATGCAGAACCTCACGCTGTTCACTGAGAACCCTGATGTGAGATACCCGAGTCAGGATGACGTGTGGAATCAGTTTGAGCAGGTTTTCACCTCAATCTCGGGGCTGATCAGCTACGCACCAGTGTTTAAAGATTACCTTTACCAAGGACTCCTACAACTCTACAACGACAATATCCTGTATTTAGAGCTGAGGGCAGGTTTGTCTCAGGTTGGTGAGTATTAATGAAAGTCACATGTAAAGATGTCGTCAGTTCCAGGTTCCGTTTGTAACAGACGACATAATACTGACACTACAGTTACAGACTGGAGCTTGAAGGTGCTTAAAACTATACTAGTTAATAGACAGACAGATAGACAGACAGATATGATAGTCAGACAGACAGACAGATAGATAGACAGACAGACAAACAGACAAATAAATATATAGATAAATAGACAGACAGACAGATATGATAGACAAACAGACAGACAAATATGATGGACAGACAGACAGATAGATAGACAGACAGATATGCTAGATAGACAGACAGACAGACAGATAGATAGACAGACAGATATGCTCTTTAGCACCTACCAGTGGTACAATTAGTTTAAACTATTCATACTTAGCTAGTCAAATTGTGGTAATAATTAGAGATGCACCAATACCATTTTTTTAAGGACTGAAAACAAATACTGTCAGTACCAATACCGATATTTGTATTTTTTTAATTATTATTTTTATTTGACATCACAAAAGCGATTAATCTCCGATATCAGAGTGTTTTTTTTACAAGTACATGGGCTCAGTATCGGTATTAGTGCATCCCTATTATTCATAGACAGTAAGTAATGATTATAATTTTACTTTTGATGGTTATTTTTTTTGCTTTAGACATATGAGCTCGATGGCACCATCCACGACAGAGAATGGTCTATTCAAACATACAAAAATATAACCGAGCAGTTCAGGTTGGAGCATCCAGACTTCATTGGGATCCGAATCATTATATCTGTCCATAGGTGAGCCAATATCAAAACTACACTTATATATAAAAGTATTGGAATATCCTACTTCAGATATAGTCTCACTTTTCCTCCTATAAAATCCACTTCTGGAAAGATCTTCCACTAGATTGGGTCATGTGACTGTGTGGATTGGTGTTCATTCAGGTCCAATAATATGAGTGAGATCAGACACTGATGATGTAATAGTGAGGGGTTCAGTCGGGGTTCCAGTTCATCCCAAAGGTGTTCAGTTTAAAGGGGTGGAGTCAGAACCAGGACTCTGTACAGGACATGAGAGTTCTTCTCCTCCAATCAGAACACAGCATGTCTTCATGAAGATCAGGGGGTTTGTGCACAGGGACGTTGTCACGCTGGAACAGGGTTCGAGTCTTTATACAACATATAAAGACGACAAGTTCTAGACGACTGTGCATTTCAGACTTTGTTGACACGGTTTTGTAGGTGTGATGGTAGTGTCCACAATTTTTATGGAATGGTGTTAATAAGTTCAGAGACTTGTAGATGTGAACCATGTTAACATGATCACCCCTCTCTGTATCTCTTTAGACATTTATTCTTCTTTCCTGTACAGGATACAGAACGTGTCTAAGGTCAAGCAGGCAGTAAAGGATACCATAGAAATGCAAAAACAATATCCAGAAATCATCGCTGGCTTTGATCTGGTAAAAGCTCTTAAATCAACACTAAACCAAAAAGAACCACAGTTTTGTTCCTGTTAGAATCTGAATCAAAGATCTACACTTGATCTGATATCTTGCTGTAGGTCGGGCGTGAGGATCGAGGGAATTCCATCTGGTATTACCGAGACGCTCTTTCATTCCCCTCACAGGTGAAAGCCAAACTTTCCTACTTCTTTCATGCAGGCGAGACTGGTAAGTCCCAGATTTATACATCTTACATACATACATACATACAGAGATTAGCATGGACACTGCTGGGCTTTTATTGATGTTGGAGTTAACAAACTAGCCGTGCAATCCTCCTTGGTCAGTGTTTTTCCCAGGAAGATTCTGGGCAGCTAGAAGTGCAGATAAAGTCCTAATGAATCCCAACAAAACAGACTTAAACCAATAAACTAAATATGCCGTCAACAAAAGCAAGCCAAATGCTGTGACTAAAACGCTAACTAATTAGGAAAACTAATCAACTAAACAAAAACACCTGCAAAAATAATGGGGGAACCAACCAATGACAGATAGGACAAACAGATGACACAAAATCACGTGACAGACACAAGGCAATGATCAATCTGAGCTGGTTGCCCTCTAGTGGCCTGTTAGGGTACTGACCCATAATTTCATGTGTGACTGGTAACATAATATTACACTATATATATTATATATGTTTAAAATGTCATTTATAGAGCGAAAGTATTGTTGAGAATAATAGAAGTATTGTCTCATGACACCAGTGGCGCCGCCCAAAATCGTTTATTTCCATATTATAAACCGAGGTGAGAAGTATGTCTGAATCCTAAGTGTGCAAATAACAGTGAGTGAAAAGTTCCCGGATGTTCTACTCTTTCCATCCGGATTTGATCCCATGATCCCACAGGAGAGCGGACTCGCCATATGGGGATGTGGTGGAAAGCAGCGACGCGGTATTTAACAAGAGCTTTAAGAAGCTTAAAAAGAATAAAACATTGTTCCTCGTTGTTAAATTGTACTTTATTTTTGTATTACATTAAAATGTAATTATTTATGTGATGTCGTATGTCACGTGACAATATCAACACGTAGTACGCCTGAATTTTACTCATACTCCCCTTAAACCTTACTATACCATACATAACCATACTTTTTTAACGGTCGGCAAGTACGCACTTGCTTCAATTTAGTATACTTTAGTATTATGCGATTTCTGATAGATTTTAGGTAAATCTCATTAGAAAACTGGACTTAAATCGATTAAAAATAACATTTAAGAAAAGAAATATGGTTTGGTTTTATAATCATGACCATTCATTTCATTCATTTACCACATTTGGCAGACGTTCTTATCCCGAACGACTTACATTGATCTAATTTATACAACTGAGCAATTAAAGGTTAAGGGCCTTGCTTAGGGGCCCAGCAGTAGTGGCTTGGTGGAGCTGGGAATCAAACCCACAATCTTCAGGTTGGTAGTCCAACACCTTTACCAATGAGCCACCACTTCCCCTTTGATCATCTTCCCCAAGTTTTCACACTATTGCCACAATATTCTAAAACAGGTTGTTTTTTTAAAAAAGGTACTCTGTTGGGTACAATTAAGAACACACACCTTAAATCCACCCATATTGTGTGATCTTGTTGTACTGATCATAAATCGCCTTCTGTAAACCTGTAACATGTGTAAAGTCTTAAAATTTAAACATTTAATTCCTCATTCTTTTCAGTATGAGCTGATTTTTTTGGATAGCTGTTATTATAAACGCGTATAAATACATCAGAATGTTTTGCGTTACATTAATAATATTCTTAATAATTAACGATTGATGTTGGTTGCCATGAGCGGCACGTGCTCGCCAAAATCAGGAGTTAAACCCGAACCACTGCATGTGATTTTTTCAGAAAGACACATTATGTTAAAAAGGGCTGGTTGTACTTACAGAACTATGAGCCAATTCATCTGCTATAAACATGTAAAAATTTGATATGAGCATATTTCATAAATAGTCTATTGAAGGTAGTGTCTCTGTGTGTTTATAGACTTGTTCGGCACAGATGTTGACAGGAATATTCTGGATGCTCTGTTATTCAATACTACACGTATCGGCCATGGTTTTGCTCTGGCACATCATCCACTGGCAAAAGAGCTGTCCAGAAAAATGAACGTGCCAGTGGAAGTATGTCCAATATCCAATCAGGTATAAACATCAGCAACAAGTTATTGTTGTCATAGATTTAGATTACAATTGTCTAGAATGTGTAAATACTCTCCAGCATCAAGACATCTCCTCACTGGAACTGTGAGACTCAAACCCTGATACAGCAGGACAATGTCCCTGTGCACAAAAAAAAGACATGCTGTGTTCTGGATTTTTTTTTGGAGTGGAAGAACTCTCATGTCCTGTACAGAGTCCTGATCCTGAACACCTTTGGCATGGAACCCCGACTGAACCCCAGACCTCCTCACTATTACATCATCAGTGTCTGATCTCACTCATACTATTGGACCTGAATGAACACAAATCCACAGTCACATGACCCAAACTAGTGACTTTCCAGAAGAAAAAAAGAATGGAGTGGGTTATAGCAGAAAACACAGCATGAATAAATTTAGAATAGGATGTTCAACAATCACGTGTGTGTGTGTGTGTGTGTGTGATGGTCATACTTTTGGATATGTAGTGAATGTTTTAATGGATTTATTTGTACCGTAGGTGCTGAAGCTGGTCTCAGATCTGCGAAATCATCCCGCTGCAGTGTTAATGTCAGAGGGACATCCCATGGTGGTCAGCTCAGACGATCCCACCTTGTTTGGCACGGCTGGTCTCACCTATGATTTCTATGAAGTTTTTGTTGGAATCGGGGGTCTTAGTGCCAATGTGGGCACGCTGAAAGAGTTGGCAATGAATTCCATCAGGTGGACGTTCTGCATTAAGAATTCTTTTATAGTTCTTTGCAGCTTTATTTTCGATCTCTAAAATAAATTTCTGACTGATATATTTTTTTGGGGGGGTTTTGGGTACAGGTACAGTTCCCTGCCACCGGTGCTTAAGGATAAGGCCATGGCTTTATGGCAGCAAAAATGGAACTATTTCATCTCCGAGTGTTCACCATCGTTACAGGAAGCTTACAGAAACACTTAAAGGTGCGCTGAGCGAATTTTGCTGAAAAGAGGTTGATATTTAAAAGCACCTAAACCAACACACACCGATACCAAACAGAGCAGGGTTGCCAGATTGGACTGAGGATATCCAGCCGATCTACAGTGCAACAACCTCCCATAAAAAACAGCCGAAAATGCTATAGTGTTAAATATAATATATAATAAATATAATAAATATATAAATTCCCACCCAAATTTGCTCAAGCAGCCCAATGCTTTTTGACATGATGACATACGGGAACCTGCTCAGTCTAGCAATGTGAACGCTTTCCTCTCCCAATCATTACTAAACACGCCCCTTACTGCTTCCTGGCTGCACAGGTGTTCTGGGACTCAGACCATCCATGTGGTCTCAAACGTCTGTCAAAAATTGCTTCTTTTATCTGCAAATGACGAATGTCCCACTGAAAAAAAAACACACAAACTTTACATTAAAGCCACAGGGCATTTTTCTCTAAATACTGATATATTGTTAGACACGTGACAAATATAATCATTTTACAAACCTGTTACAATATACTTTCATAAAAAATAATATATATATAAATTTTGTGCCCCCCAAATAAATAAATAAATAAATAAACAAACTAACTGTTAAAATGTGACTGGAAGCAGTTCATTTGGTGTTAATTTTTTCATTCATTCTTAAATCCCCCCATTTTTCTCCTTTATTGTAGACATATGAAAGAAAAGAAATATCTAATAATAAAATTACATTTATATGAAGTATATTAGAAAAGCATGCTTGCTACAACTCCCTAAAAGAGTGATCAGGCCCCCTCCCAAATAAACACAACTTATAAGAATTTTAGATCATAACTACAATTGGTCAAAGAGAAGATTTTTTTTTGCCCAAAAACGAACTACACTATAGTCACACCGAACTTTGCCACCGAAACTAATCTACCGTTAACCATTTTTTCTTTAATAAAGATGTCCTGTAATCTGTTATCCACATTTTAAAGCTTAAAAAATATATGTTTTTATGTTTTATGTCAAATATTAATAAGAATAAAAGCTTGTGCTTGTGTTAACCGCAGTCATTAAACTTTGCAACGTGTGCAAAGTTTTTAGTTGGATTTGAAACCATGAAGTCTCAATCCAGAACCCGACCATTCCGTCTGTTAGATTCAATCGTCTGCTACAGGAAGGGAACATATACCGCAATATGTAAATATTTTACCAGATACGTAAATAAACAAATTATTCTTCTTTTAAATTATATTATAATAAAATTAGAAATAAATACAATAGAATAAAGATGTAAATGAAATAAACAGTGTTTTATGTTTCAAATACAGAAATTAAATAACAAAATATAAAATCGCACTGTCTGGTCTTTACTGTATAAATTAAACACAATTATCTTTATTAAAGTTATAAAAGTTTTAGTTTTTTGTGTCTGAATGATTTTTTAAACTTGTTTAATACAGTAAAAATTCCTTAAAATAGTAAACAAATGATTATTAAACTTTATAAATCTCGTGTGTTCTGAACTGCAGTGCAGTCAGTTATAATCACACGCCATATTCAACACCCTGCAATGGGAATATTACACACACACACGCACACACACACACACACACACACACACACACACACACGCACACTATAGGTTGTGAGTTTGAACCGTTCTAATTCTGCAGTTTTGATTGAAGCACAACAGAAAATATATATTTTACATTTTTAATTCTTATAAACAAAGACAGATAAAACAACTAAATACACTAATTAAACATTTCTCATTGCAATAATAGTCAGTGGACGGCGGTACAGATTTGGGGCAAAAAAATAAAGGGACAAAAAGCCTCTAATGTGCAACAGCATTGGGATGCAGGGGTTTGACTCGAGCCAGACGGGACAGTCCTAATCGCAGACCGAGACCAGGGGACTTCAGGGGAGGACTTTGACATGAGCTGGGGCTTTTTCCCAGCAGACCTGAGAACATCCAATTAAAAAAAAATCCATGAACAGTGTGTTTAGCCATGATCTGAGATATTAATAATCAGTGTTTGTGCTCCAGTTTTTACAAACATCACTGAAACGAAGCATCTTTTACTTTTTTACTAAATTAACAACTCAAGGATTCGTACATTTTTCTGCTAGAGTTTTTTTTTTTTGCATAATTTATTGCCGCTGTCATCTTTACATAATCTGATAAACTGCCTTCACTTATAGTCGTTCAAATTTTTACACACGCCTTACCAGGAGGAGTCCATTTGCTCGTTCTGCCCCCTGCAGGACTGGTACTGAGAGACGATTTATTCACAGGAGGAGTGCTGGGAGTTCTGCTCAGTGTGGAGAAAGTTCGGGAGGCAGATGGACTCCTGACTTCTGGACTACTAAGTGTTGAGTTTTTGACTGAGAAAAGAAAAAAAACAAAAATAAAGACGCAACTCAATTTTGGGTAGACATACTAATCGATGATATGCTACAAGTCTGCGCAATCCTGACCATCACACTCATATGTGCTTCATCAAACCCTTTCCACAAAAGTCTGAAGTGCACAGTTGTCCAAAATGTCTTTGTATTCTTCCTTCAATGGAACTACAAGACTCGAACCCTGTCCCAGCATGACAATGTCCCTTGAACACCTTAAACTGAACACCTTTAAGGAGTCACTGGGTTTTTGGTAGATGTTTGAATACCTGTGATGTAAACATACTGTTGTTATTTACTTTATGCAGTAATGTGATTCACAGAGTCCAGATTGAGCTCAGGTGATAACACAGACTGGCCTGTAGGGTTCTGGATATCAAAGTAAACCAGTAGATCTTATATGATGCTGCACATCACTTTTAACTCCATTAAACTGCTGCTGTGATACGTCTACAAAAACAATGCACTGTGTCACTCTTGCACTCTGTTTATAAAACCCTGATGTAATTTCTCTTGGCTGTTTGCACAAATTTGCACATACGCACTTTACTTTATTTGATTTACAGTTTTTACTGTTTTAGGTTGCTGGAGAAACCTAGAGTTGTTATTTTATTTAAAAGGGTCATGAACTAGTTCAGTTGTCCACTTTTAATGTTATCAGGATCAGAAAACATCATTCTAATTATAGTGTATTTTCGGTCCTGTTTTTGACCCCACATAAGAACCGATTTATTCATCAGACTCGTCTGCTTTTAATTTCAGTCTTTCAGAAAATCCAGCATCGAATTGTGGTTTGTTTGAAACGGAATCAGCCGTAAAATGAAGCGAACAAATGACGAAACTTTCACTGAGGCGGTCGGGAACGTCCTTAAAAATAAAACCAATCTGCTGTTTCCTAATGTTGAGATCAGACGAAAGGTTATGTAAAGACTTGTATTTGTTCAGGTTTTGGAATCGGTGGGCGGAGCTAACCAGACAGAAATGCATCGATCTTCTTCTGTGGAGGCGGAGCTTGTCCACACTATTACATCATCGAGTAGAACATTACAAAACCTGCCGTTTTAATCGGCTGCCATTAATAGAAACTGTTTTTTTAAAAACACAAAGTTTTGAGTTCTGAAACTTACAGGATGTTTTGATAGCACAACGACCTCATTTATCAAAAGATCAAAGGGATTTTTATTTCCTGCTTCATGTCACCCTTGGTTTATAACGTGACTATTTATATTACACTTCTGGAGAGCATTAGAAGCCTGAGTTATGGTTATAGCATTGACCTACGCTTCACAGTGATGTTTAGCCCATATATATAATATATATAGATATATATATATATATATATATATATATATATATATATATATATACATACACACACACACACACCATATATACAATATATATATACATCATATATATATACACACACACACACACACACACACAAACACAAACACACACACACAAACACACACACACTGTACATCAGCCTGGAAACATCAGCCGTTCTTTTATCGCTTCGGTCACTAAAAAGTCTGATGTGCTCTTGAATTGGTTAAAATCTTATAATGCAAAAAATGAGCATACAAACCTCTGGACTGCGGTTTGCTTTTGGTCGGTTTCATTGGTTTCTTCTCTTTCTTAACAGCTTTAGGGGCCGTCTTATTCTCTTTTTTTTTAGTCGTTTTTCCTTTTCTCTTGTTTTTTTCTTCACTGTGAATTCTTCATCCTCACTCTCGTCCGGGTCACTGAACTCGGATTCACTTCCTAGATAAAGACAGGACAGAGCAGCATTAAATCAGGCCCAGTTTACAATAAATGTTACTCTACTTTTTATTTCACAGTCACAACATGAATAAATGGGTGGGTCGTCGTACCGGGTGTGTTCTGAGGTCTGTAGTCTTCGTCCTCTTCGTTCTGGTCATGAATCTGTTGCTCTGTCGTTTTCTGGGATTTTCTCTTTGAGCTCACGGTGGATGAAGGCGTCTGATCGCTGCTGATCTGATCTAATCTAATCCTAAAGTTATACAGCATCAGGATTCAGTAACCTCAAAGTCTTTCACAGGTGTTTGCTCGGTGCTACAGCGCTGCCTGCCTAAAGTCACAAATGCGTTGACGGGCAGCTGTGTGTCATCAGGAGGTTCGGTCATTGATAACATCTCAGTGTGTGTGAATTTAATACGGTTCTGGTTCTTGAATATATTCTATCTCTGTTTCGCTTTTTACACATTTTTTTTACATGCTGATCATTTATGATCAAAGTAATTCCAAACTTTGTTATGCATACATGCAGAGGACACCATTTTATCATCAAATACAATCAACTTGTTACTCCACAGCACCACCCAATGCATATAGGGGTAACTGTTATAGTTTGTGTGCTCAGTTTTTAATAGTGGTTTCAAAACCGTTAACATTAATCTGGACATCCGCCATACTGGAAAAAATGAGAGCGTCACTCCTTTGTATGCAATGACCGCGTCGCTCGACCGTGACGGCACAGCCTGAGCTCAGAACAGGTACGACGGATCTCTCACCCCCTCAAAGTTTCTACTCGGGTCTAAAAAGATTGTAGAAAAAACGGAATATTTTTGGAATCAGAAGAGTCTGTGGGAAGGAGATCCGCCGGCTTTCGACTAGCCTTCTGTTTTCTTTAAAAGGGAAATACTACACCAACATGTAGATTATATTTAATTCTGAACAGACAATATTTCAGAATATATTTTCATTTCATCAATTTATTTTTCAGTCGCTTTATTATCAGTGTTAAAGTATTACTTATGATTAAGACAAAAACCTTTCACACCTTTCTTTAATTCCAAAGGGAGAAACTGACATTTGTTCATTATTATTACTATTATTTTGGTTTTAAAAGGCAGCAATGAATGACACTTTAAAATAAAGAGCGTCCATGTTATTTTATACACTAGTAATGTGAAATTAATACATTTTTAATAACCGTGAAACTGTGATTAATCCTTAGACCACAATTATACCAAGAAAATCTATAATCATTGAATGTTAATTAAAAAAATTACACAATTATTTGGTTTCCTAGAATGTAAACTAGGATAAGTAAAAGTACGTGAAGTGCGATTTACCCAAGCTGGTGACGTCCACGCTGCAGTTTGATAGCACAGGGGGTGCGTCTTCAGAGGGCTGGAGTGAAGGTTTATCATCATCTTGAAATAAATCATTTTAAAGGGTCAGTTGAGGCGGAACTATTTCTGAAAACCACTACAAATATAGATTAATCAGGCTTTACCGGGGCCGCGGCTATCAAAACTGAAGTGTGTCAGAACTGGAGGTACGTCATCACAAGGCTTCGACTTTTCATCTGCAGTACAGAAAAAAATGGGACATTATTTTAAAAATCATACAAATTCATAAAAATCAGTATGAGAACATGCACACACCCGGTGTCTCTGTAGGCTGGAGCTGGGACATAATCAGAGCAGTTTCTAAATCCCTCTGAAACATTTTATCATCCAGAGACAATCTGAAAAACGAACACGGATCCACTCTGCGGTGTTTATTTATTCACAGGAAATGTGGATTCACAGAATTACACTGTGAAATACTTTGTAATGTTGGAACAGTCACATGACCTCTACCTGTCTTTGCATGCCTTAGCTGTTGATCCAACAAGTTCGTTTATCCTGGTTTTGTCCAGCTGACATTCTTTACCTGAGGCTCGGGCCTTTTTGTTCGGAGGAGCTTTCGCTGTGGCAAAATCCTCATCTGTAGTGAACAAACAGGGAAAAACAACATAAAGTGTATTAATATGATGTGTTCTCACCTTCACCACTGACCAACAGAACAACTTCATAGTGTCTCATCACTAAACCTACAAATCTCTGGATCTGCACTAAAAGAAAGAATGTTCTAGTCTCTGTAATTCTAACAGGCCCCTTTAACTGCCCCAGAGGCTAATTTCACCTGGTCTTTTTTCAGTCTCTAACTGTCCAGTTAGTGTGAGTATTTTGCTGTTAGAGCTCATCAATAATAGTTTTTATTGCACACTGAGACGCTGCTCCGCTCATCGCCGTTCTGCTCATCTGTCTATAATCTCTAATATTGACGATTATATTGTTCCAGTCTGCAGAAGTTTGGAAACACACAGACCAGCACAACAACGACGCCGCAGTCACATCATATTTAGCTTCCATTTTTTTCTTTACGCTGATGTTTGACATGAACATAACCTGAATCTCCTGTTGAACCCGAATCCGAGTCGGTTACAGCGGGGACGTTATTACATTCCCCTAAACATGAAGTGGCACCAAACAGAACATCATTGGTTGCTTTACCTGTCAGTCATACATCCTCTTAGGCGGGACTTTAAAAGCAGTCAAGGTTTCCAGACCTTCTGCTGTCGGTCTATAGGTCCGGCCATGTGAGACTAACCGGTGGACGAGAAGTGTGTAAAATGATCTCCTTATGAATGGACAATTTAATGATTTAAACAATACCGCTAAATTCTGTAGTCCAGTCAGCACTAATTAATGTATCTGTATAGAGTGTGTGTGTGTGTGTTTATTTGCCTGTCTTTGCACTTTATTTGGCGGAGACAACTAATTTTCTAGTCCTTGTTGTTTTGTGATGTTGTTGTACAGTAACAATATAATCCTGCAATGTTGTTTAATTTCACCGCTACACAAAACTGAAATTACAATACAAACGTATTAATCCTCTTGTTTTACAGAACTCAAAAATATATTATATATACATTTATATTATATTTATTTATTAATTCATCTTCTATAGCCGCTTATTCCCTAATTCGGGGTCACGGGGATCTGCTGGAGTCTATCCCAGCCGTCTCTGAAAGGGGGAAAGGCAGGAGGGAGACACCCTGGACAGGTCGCCAGTCCATTACAGGACCACACACAGACACACTCACACACACTCCTATGGACAATTTAGAATCACCAGTCAATCTAACATACATGTTTTTGGACTGTAGGAGGAAACCGGAGAACCCGGAGTAAACACACCCAAGCACAGGGAGAACGTACAAACTCCACACAGAAAGACCCCTGCAGGGGAATCGAACCCGAGGCAACAGTGCTAACCACTAAGCCACCGTGCTGCCCTTTATATTGTATATTATGCTTCATACAGTTTACATTACAGCACAGTGAAATTCTTTCTTTACATATATTAGCTTAAAGAGCCTCTGAGTCCGACAGCAGGATCAGGGAGCAGAGAACGGGTTTAGGGCCTTGCTGAAGGGCCCGAAAGGGGCGGCTTTTCAGTCACAGGTTTCTGAACCCGGATGTTTCTGATTAACAACACAAAGTCTCAGTAATTTAATCAAGCAGGATGTGGATTTACTGACCAGAAGGTTTTACAAAACCGAGGAAATGATTCAAGTCTTACCATCATCCTCTTCCATAAAGTCTGAATAATTAACGGTTTTCTTATTCCTGACAAACACAACAAATAAACACGGATCAGTAAACAAACAAAGAAAGTAACAAACAAACAAAGTAACAAACAAACAAAGTAACAACATAATATTTACAAACCTGGGCGGTCGGTCCATTTCTTCAAAAACACCCAAATTAAAAAAAAGTTAAATACTTTTTTTTAGGCGCACACACACACACACACCGCTAACGCTACAAGACGCTACGAGTTCATGCTTACAGCTGCTGAAAACCTGTTTAGTTAAAAAAAAAAAGAAGAAATTATTTAAAAGACGATTTTAAAGACAAGCTAAAATAGTTTAATTTGTGAAATAATCACTTTAAAAACAGTTATAGAATTAAAGTAAAACAACAACTTGCGCTTTTATCATAACGCGCCCAAAAACAAACTGGGAATCGGTATTTGATGATTCGAATTACAGTTTCGTAACACGACGTAAAACATTGTTTTTTGTGTAATTATTAAAATGAGCGACTGATGCAAAAAAAAAAATCACTTTATCTCATTTACGCAAAGAAATAAAACATTTCTCAAACTGCACTGGGATAAACAGAAATAAGCGCAAACACACAGAATCTGCTGATTCGATTTACTAACTGAGACAAATAACGTAGAACCAATGCAGAGAATGTGTGTGTGTGTGGGGGGGGGCTTTAAACTGAGTACACACAGACTCGTGGGGACTCGGGTCATGGTGGGGACCAATATTGAGTACGAATACTCATGAGTACGAAAGCTTCTAAATCACACAGGATGAAATTTTCTGAGAAATTAAAAATACAGAAAGTTTCTGGTTAGGGGATAGGGGTTAAGGGTTAGGGGTTAAGGGTTAGGGGATAACAAATACAGTTTGTACAGTATAAAAACCATTACACATATGGAGAGTCCCCACAAGGATAGCTAACCAGACTGTGTGTGTGTGTGTGTGTGTGTGTGTGTGTGTGTGTGTGTTGAACAGTTGGACAATAAAAACACAACCACAGGAAGTTAGAAGGAAAAAAAACACCATTTTATTTTGCTAAACTATTCTATTCGTCCTCTCAGAATGGACAAAATGAATATAATCAGATGAATTACATGTTAATGCCTATTAATAAAATACATTAAATTAAGCTAATGGAATTAAATAAATAAATACGTAGATTTTTTTTTTCATACGTTTACAAATTAGACCTGATGATGGCGACCTGCACCAGTGGAGAGTTTGTTAGTATTTTTTTTTATCACATTAGAAATTAAATATAAATCAGGACTGATACAAAATAAACATAAACATGAACGTGTGTGTGCCTATAAAAAAAGGTTGACTTATACACAGGTCTGAACCATAGTGTGTGTGTGTGTGTGTGTGTGTGTGTGTGTGTGTGTGTGTGTATTGGTGCTTATTTCAATATGCTAAATGAGACGTAAAAGACAATTAAAAGTGTTATGTGTATTGTTGCATAGTCACGTGATCATGATCTATAACCTTAAACTAACTCTGCTGGATAAAAAACTGTTATAAATTGATAAGTTGGAGTCCGACATTGTGAAACACTGGTGGAAACATACATGCGTCTTCTGTCCATATTTGGCAAAATACTGCATTTTAAATAATATATTTTTAGTTTATAATTTAAAAAATCAGAGTCTATGAGACGCGTGTACTATATTAATCGAGATTAATTAACAGCAGGGACTCCCTGTGAGCCAATCACGGTAGAGATGAAGGACTTCACCCTATTGTCCCTGACATCCGGGGACTTCCTGGGTTTCTGACGTGCTCTACGTCCCACGGGTCGTCGTCGTTTGGTGATGGGTGATTTTCCCGTGAGCTGTTGCGCTCTTCCGGACGCTCCATATCGAGGTCGGCGTCGTCGTCGCGGGCGGCACGCGAGTCCGACTCCTCGACAAAAACGGCGAGAGCGCGCGCGCGCTGCGTCTCGGACTGCGTCTCTGCCTGACGGTCCCGGCGCTCCCGGTGCTGCAGGCGCTCTAGAGGAACTGTGCTCTTCTCAGACAGGAACAGGGACGTCTGCGCGAGATTGCGGCCAGCTGCGTACACCTGTTTCACACCATCCAGATCCAACAGAATCCCGCTGCAGGGGGAGTAGTACACGTCACGGTAGTTTTCTAGGAGCTTGTGATGAAAGAGGCAGTCATCCCTTTGGCAAACTGCCTAAAAGAGAGAGAGAGACAGACAGACAGACAGAGAGAGGGAGATAAAGAGAGATAGAGGCAGAGAGAGAGAGAAAGAGACAAAAAGACAGACAGAAAGATGGGGGTGGAGAAGAAGCAACGGTTATTCTAACAGCTTTAAAACATGAATAGGAAAATCATCAGCGCCTACAAACATTCTGATTGGCTGGGGATACTTTAATACACCAGTATCCCTTGTTTTCCCTTCTTTCCAACACAATTATTTAAAAAAAAAAACCTTATATTTTCTCCCTCGATCATATAAGAATTCTAGTAGCATAAACATTATTTTATTTTTTTAAACCAGCCTGTAAAATAACGCGCTTTTTATACTGCATGCAAACCCGACCATCCCAACCTGTATATGCGCAAAAATTAGCCAAAACAATCAGTTTATTATATATTTACTTTATAGTAACTTTAACCTTCCTGTTGTCTTCGGGTGAAATTGGTTTAATAAGTTTTTATATTGTTATCATGATTGTATTTTTATGTATTTGCTTAACAAGTTAACACGGTGAATCCAACATTGGGTGAATTTTTTTTATTTGTAATGTTTCATGATCAGTTAAAACAGAAAGACACATGTTGCATGGGTGATGTGAAGACAATCGAAGGGTTAATTAACCTATAAAATAAAATTTAAATTGAAATAATTAGTTTGTGGTAGTTGAGTTTTAATAATAATAATAACCTTTTATTTAGTTTTTACTAGATTTTTTTAAAGGTATTTATACAAATGTTATAAAAAAGACTTACAGATGTAAAAAGATTTCCATGCGCGTCCATGCATAAGAATCGATTGCTTTTCACTCCAAATATTGCAACTTGGTCCCTGCTTTCGGCTTTCAGTAACATCACACCTGTTGAAATGATGTTACGGAGTCAGAAAAAAATCCTGCACAATATTAGACATTGCGCAATAACGCGTCTTTAGTGTTAAATTAAATGTCCAGATATAGATATAGATATAGATATAGATATAGATAGATATATAGATATAGATATAGATATAGATATATTTATGCACTCACTGTATGAACCCCGGTGCGTCGTTTTGCGCACGTTTCCAGTCAGGCTGATCTCCAGGTAGTAGTTGTTAAGTTCGGTGCTGGTGCGCAGGTGCACGTATCTCCGCGGGTTCCCCCAGCTGGAACTTTGCAGTGGTGAAGAAGGGTTCGGGGCGCCTTCACAATGTCTGCATCCATGAAGAGTCCCGAGCCAAAGCGCCACAAAAGCGCGCAAGTGCAGGCGGCGAACAGCTTCACGCATCATGGTCCCCAATATATATATAAATAAAACACAAAGTCAAATAAAATAGTCAGTTAAGTCGAACCTGCGTTTTCTCTGTTGTGTGCAAACCTAAAGTCTGGCTATTTAAGCGCATCCACGCGCCACTCCTCGTTTCCCGTTTTGACGCAACTCTCGCCCCCATGACTGAGAAACGGAAGGATTGGGGTTGTTTGGAGCGTGTACACCTATTCATCTGGTTTGGAGTGGTGGTAATTGGCTGCTGCATGCCATAATTGTTTTTTTGACGCACTGTTGACTTTTCAACAACTGCTGCCCACATCCCACAAATAAAATGGATGCGCGTAAATTTAAGTTAACCGTAACAGCTTTGTTAATCTCACTGCATTTATACTCCGTAGAATAAAAACAAACAAGGAAAAAACAAACTTCTTAACTGTTCCAAAATGCGGGCATCATAAAAATTACACCCTGCTGTTCACATAAATACACTGGCCGGTAGAGGGAGCTCGCGTTTCACGAGCGCTGGGACGCTCCAACTCTTCTTCCTGCACCAGCTCTGAGATTACACCACACTTTTTTATGTTTAGATGTTTTATTAAAGATTCCAACATTCCAAAACATATTGAGACACACATACAGATGATATTTCCACATTACAAACAAAAAGAGGAAAACATAACATAGTGTTAGAAAAATGAAGAGAATAATAATAATAATTATAATAATAATAATAATAATAATAATAATAATAATAAACTCTTCCCTTAAAACCTTTCCTGCCCTAAAACCTAATAAGACAGTCAGCAAAACAAAATTAACCCAACTGTGTTATCCGGATAATGAAAAAGGAAGAAACTCTTTTACTCTCCAGGTTTGTGAGAGAAAAACTTTTGCTTTTTTCTTCTGTTAATCTAGAATAAGTCACTTTTTGTATTATTTATTACTTCATTTATCTTCTCTATCCACTTATTCCCTAATTCGGGGTCACAGGGATCTGCTGGAGTCTATCCCAGCCGTCTCTGAAAGGGAGAAAGGCAGGAGGGGACAGGTCATCAGTCCACACACACACACACACACACACACACACACACACACACACTCCTATGGGCAATATAGAATCACCAATCAATCTAACATACATGTTTTTGGACTGTAGGAGGAAACCGGAGAACCCGGAGTAAACACACACACAAGCACAGGGAGAACATACAAACTCCTCACAGAAAGACCCCTGCAGGGAAATCGAACCCAGGACCTTCTTGCTGGGAGGCAACAGTGCTGATCACTAAGCCAGCGTGCTGCCCAATCAGTATTGACAAATCAAAGTGTAACAACCCACAGAAACTGTTGAAAAGAGCAGCATTATTTTAATGTCGAGTGCAGGTTTTTGAGAAAGAGGCGGGTCTTCAATCCCACGGCAATCAATCGTGTCTTGAAGACAGTCAGTGTCTCTGCTGTTCTTACATTAATGGGTGCCAGAACAGAGAAAAGTCTTGAGGCAGACCGACCTTGTGTCCTACTGGATAGTGTTTAAATATTGAGGAAATGATTTTCTTCTGCTGGTTGGTGCTTTTTGGACTTAAAATAATAACACTGTAAAAACTGCAGCCATAAAAAGATGATGAGGCGTTATAATTTTGTATTTTTTTAACCACTACAATATTTTCTGGCTGAGGGACAGAATCATTTTCAAAGATCAATGACTCTCTCTCTCTCTCTCTCTCTCTCTCTCTCTCTCTCTCTCTCTTTCTCTCTCTTTCTCTCTCTTTCTGTCCCTCCCTCTCTGTCCCTCTCTCACTTTCTCTCTCTTTTTCTTTCTCTCTTTCTGTCGCTTTCTCTCTCTCTCTCTCTCTCTCTCTCTGTCCCTCCCTCTTTGTACCTCTCTCACTTTCTCTCTCTCTCTCTCTCTCTCTCTCTCTCTCTCTCTCTCATCTCTCTCTCTCCTCCTCTCTTCTCTCCTCTCCTCCCCTCCGCCTCTCTCTCTCTCTCTCTCTCTCTCTCTCTCTCTCTCTCTCTCTCTCTCTCTCTCTCTCTCTCTCTCTCTCTCTCTCTCTCTCTCTCTCTATTTTACATATTTTAGATTATACATAAAGATACAGAGGATATTGGACAGTTGTGAAAGTTCTTTTTCGACAGCAGTGACTAGATTTTTGGTTGTTCAGCATTAATTAGTCCTTACTGGTTTAAACTGTGTGTGTGTGTGTGTGTGTGTGTGTGCAAAATTTCCTTGCTCAACATTCCTGGCTTTCGGCCCCCACTAACCCATCCATTCCTAGCATATGTGTGCTACCGGCACTCCAGTCAGTCAGTGAGGGAAGGTGCTCATGCTTTCACACTCTCTTTGAGATCGCCGCTGGCGCACTTGACGCCTGAAGGGAGTGAGAATGTGCAAAGTGGCTCATGAATGTCTGATAGAGTGTCTTGCATTCTTGCGCTGGGTTCAGAGGTCTGGTGTTGGGTTCCGGTGGGAGAGATAGAAAAAGTGTGGTGGGCTACACACTCCTCTGAAATACAGTATGTTTCTCAGTTACTGGCAGCGGTGCCGCTAGCGAGGGAACGTTAGGGCAATTCTAAGGGCCCCAGTGATCTGTTTAATTAGTAGTAACAGTGCCGAATGGGTGTGGTAGGGGGCCACTGCTAGTGGTTGGTTACTGGTAGTTTACTTCACTACACATAATATGTATTTTCAGCCACAATTTCTAATCTGTGCAACGTTATTCAACAAGACATTATTTAAACCAAACATTAAACAGTTTAGCTTTTGGAGAAATCCTTTAATTAAAACGAGTTCATGTCATTATCTGATCAGCCAATCATGTGGCAGCAGTGCAATATTTAATATCATGACGATGCAAGTCAGAAGCTTCATTTTATTTACATGAAACAGCAGATCATTTAATGAATTTATTTTAATTCCAATTCCAATTCCAATGTTCAATTCAATTCAATTCAATTCAATTCAATTCAATTCAATCAAATTTCATTGCATTTAGTTTAATTCAGTTTCATACAATTTAAGACAATTCCATCTTTTTCAATTCCAATTGATTCAATTCAATTTAATTTAATTCAATTTCTTTCTTTCAATTAAATTCAATTTAATCAAATTCCATCCAATTAAATTACATTCCTTTCCATTCCATTTAATTACTTTATTGTCTGTCCCAAATGGGGGTAAAAATTAGCTTTTAGACAAAAGACTCAACACTTTACATTACACACATCACTACACAAACATCATAAGACATAAAAAATCACTTTAAGATCCTAATTAAGTACCAATCACAGTTAAAAAAAAAAGTCTGTTAAACTTGGTACTTTTCACTAAGGGCAGTTTATACCGTCTGCCAGAGGAAAGTTACTGGAAAAAAACCTTCTTAATGCCACAGTAAGAAGATCACTGAAAGGTTTTTGTCAACCAGAATACAATATTAACTGTAAGAACAGATACAATAAGTGATTAACGGACAACCAACAAAATATCCATGTTAAAATTTCCATGTCGAAACTTTATAGTTTAATCAATAATTTTCTCAATGAGCCTGAATGTTAATAAGCATCAATAAGATATCTGTATCTTGATATTTCAACCCAGAACTCACCTGTTACTGAAAAAATACTGCCATTAGCAACAACACTGTTTATTTATAACACTTTTATTCCCCTCATTCTGTATGACTATAAGGTCTTTTGATTTCTAACACATTTCTTCTGTTTTTCTTCCTGTTATTTCCTGTTTGTCTTTACAGTTTGGGATCTTAAACTGTTCCTGATTTCCCAGTTTTACTATGTGGACTGTTTTCTGATTATTTGTTAAGTGTTCCAAATCTTTTCCGACATCAGTATGGAGTAAAAAAACAGAAGAAACAGTTCAGTATATCACTTCACCCTATTATAGGTAGTATAGCAGTAATTCTGACCCATACTGTACAATACAGCACTCATGCACCGTAAAGCAAAGGAAAAATAAGATACAACGAGCTGTACATTTATCTTAGGCAGCCAGTGGTGACCTCTAGATCTGTAATCTGGCCGCATTTATTCCTGAGTCATCCTCCTTCAGTACTTTGAGTTCTCTGTCTCCGCAGGGGGGCAGATGCAGTGTGCTCACAAACCAGGCTTCTGCTCTGATCCTGTCAGCTCAGTCACGCTGGGGAACAGCCAGACTGCTGGGTCACACATGCAGTAATCAGACTGGGAGAAATCTCACTGCGGGAAACACAGATCTCGGTCACCACCGCTACGTCAACCATCTTATGCAGGGTGGTGGAGCGAAGATGGTCTAGGGGGTGGGGTGGTGGTCCAGTCCCATGAAGCCCCCAGAACCCCAACCCCTGGTTCACAGGGAGGCTGGGGAAACTGTGGCGCGTGTCCCCACAGTGGCTTCACAATCCGTCTCAGTCGCCAGGACAGGACATGCTGCCCATCTCATCAGTCCTGGACACTTTTACATTTATTTTTCATTTTTTATTCATTTGTTGCTTGATTTTGTTTAGTGCCTTAAAAAAATATGAATTATCAGCCTACTGGATCTGTAAAAATCATCGATATTAGCATGGAGAACTGACCCTTATTTACAGTGCTATACCACATACGTTTCTTACACTGAATTATAAATAATGTTGACCTACTTTTTTAAAAATGTATTAACCTTTCATGCCTCGTACCTTTATTTATTTATTTATTTATTTACACATTTGGAAATAAGAAGAGCCAAACCTACCAGCACGAAATACAGCTGTTCGTCTCTGAAGTATTAAATGTTTAATAGACTTTCAAGGTCCTCACGTTATGCTTGGGTAAATCCTGGCCGGCTCTTCTTGCCTTTTTTCAGCTGTTGTATTTATACTTTATAACCCTGTATTAATAAAAACCTCATTTGAAGGGTGCAGTAGATCCTGTTATTTACACTGCTGTACAAAGAGAGAGAGAGAGAGAGAGAGAGAGAGAGAGAGAGAGAGAGAGAGAGAGAGAGAGAGACAGAGAGAAACAGCTGACCAAGACAAAGTAACATTCATGACGTTCCTCCTTACGGTCCTCAGATTTCAAGTTAAGTTTAACAGCCATGACTCAAGTACACTAGGGTGGAAAAAAGAGGCAATAACCTACAAATAAATAAATAAATAAATAAATAAATATATATTCATACAAAAATAAAGGCTAAATATCCATTTATCTATCCATCCATTTATCTATTTATCTATTCATCCATCCATGGGAGTTGGGAATCTGCTGGAGTCTATCTCAGCTGTCATTGGGTGAAAGGCAGGGGTCACCCTGCACAAGAAGACACCAGTCCATCACAGGACCACAGACAGACAAACAACCACACACACACACTCACTCCTATGGGCAATTTAGAATCACCAGTCAATCCAAAATACATGTTTTCGGACTGTGGGAGGAAACTGGAGAACCCGGAGTAAACCCACACAAGCATGTCTGTCTGTCTGTCTGTCTGTCTCTCTCTCTCTTTCTTTCTGTCTGAGGTGGTACCTTTTACTAAATTCCAGCAATCATCCTCTGCAGAGTCCCAATAAATAGGACTGTCTTCTCTTTTATTTGTTTATTTCTAATATTTCCTGACTGACCTAGTTTACGAATGTGTCCGAAGTACCCAGCCCCCAACCGCCATATTTTTTGTCTAAGAATGGACATATTGTCATCTTGTCTTCCAGGTCAGTGATCCATCTTGAGAAAACCCCCAGAGGCCTACAGACGTACAGGATTAAATGTGTTCTAAGGTGTATTAAAACCTACAGACAGCGAGACAGAGACATAAAAGTCAACAGTACAATAACATTCGGACTGATTTATCTTTATCTTACATGTGTGATGGGCCAATATAAAATTCTCCGGCTGATAATAAAAATTCTCCGGCTTTTACAGTGACTAGATCTCAATTTAAGTGCTCAGCTATGGGAGAAGTGTGGCGCAGCACCAAAGAAGAAGAAGAATCATTAAGAAGCAACGGAAAAGCTTAACTTTGCATTCTTCTTCCATTTGTCCTCTACCTCATCCAGCACCATGATGACCAAGACAATTTCAGACCCTAAGAGTAAAATGTTAAAATTGGTGAGTTGTAAAGCCGCCCTTTCGGTAGACACTCAGCAGAATCGTACTGCTGCCTCGTCTGCTGTCCAACACCGGGATCGATCTGGGGCTTAGTCTGTCTATTGGGCTGTCACTATACTGTATCTCTCTGCGCTCTGGCATCAGCTGATGATGTAGCATAGTGCACTTGTAGTGTATTTTTCTCAGACAGCTACACTGACTGTCTTTAAGCGGGACATCTTTTATGCAAACCCTGGAAAACTGTTCCTCATACACTGTTATGTAAAAATAGAAATTTACTGTTAGTAAAAAATTGTTTTTGTTATTTAGAAAGTTGAATAGCTTAGTGTTTAGCACTGTTGCCTCACAGTAAGAAGGTCCCGGGTTCGATTTCCCTGCAGGGGTCTTTCTGTGTGGAGGTTGTATGTTGTCTCTGTGTGTGTGTGTGTGTGTTTACTCTGGGTTCTCCGGTTTCCTCCCACAGTACAAAAACATGTATGTTAGATTGATTGGTGATACTAAATTGCCCATAGGAGTGAGTGTGTATATGTGTGGCCCTGTGATGGACTGGTGTCCTGTCCAGGGTGTCCCCCCCTGCCTTTTACCCTTTCAGAGACGGCTGGGATAGACTCCAGCAGATCCCCGTGACCCGAATTAGGGAATAAGCGGGTATAGAAGATGAATAAATGAAGGTTGAATATGTAAACCTGGATAATATTCTGCATTTATTTCCTTCTCAATTGTTCACAGTGAAATTTCTTAAATATTGGCTTTGGATTTACTTTTCCAGAGCGACTCAGACAGAGATAATACATCACTCAGTGCTTAAGGTGTTTGACTGCTGATCAAAACTGTATGACCAATTCCCTGCACCACCAAACTACTACTAAAGGGCCCCTGTGCAAGGCCCTTAACCCCTCAACTACTGGACAAAAATGAGATATTCAATAAATGTAAACCATAGAGTAGAAAATGAATGTATATAATATCCGAGTTTACATATTTAACTTTCTTAATAACTAAAAGAACTTTTTACTATAACAGTGTATGAGGAACAGTTTACGGTGTTTGCATAAAAGATGTCCTGCTTAAAGACAGTCAGGGTAGCTGTCTGAAAAGGACACCAGTTCATTCAGCTCAAGAACCCATGCATTATCATAGTTACTGCTTTTGTATGATGATGACATCATGTTATTAAATAAATGCAGTAATGGGTTCTTGAGCTGAATGAACTGGTGTCATTTTTCTATAGTGACCGAGATATGCTGCTCTGACGTCACGGCATACCGAGCGGCGCGCGCGTTTGGGGCAGCATCACAGCACAACTGTATCGTCTAAACCCTGGAAGAGACGTCCCGCGTGCTTATGATGCCATGCGTTTTTATTGCCAAAACTAAAAGAGCTTTAGCTTTTATAACCAGTCTAAACTTCCTCTAAAAAGGCAAGGGGGGAAAAGTGTCAGATGGTAATGTGAGGGTCATAGCTCTCCGGTGACAAGTGACCTGTTTTTACACCTTCCATCTAAATAAGGAAGCAGCCTGGTCAGCCATATGACCGGTGTCCCAAATTGGGACGCTTGAAGTCCCATCCGGAGCTGCGGCTCGTGCTTGAGCGCTCATCACAACTTTCTCTGTGCTCCTCCCCTCCTCCTCTTCCTCCTCCTAATCGCGCGGGACAGTGCGTGAAGACAGGGTGATGTCGCACGTCAGGATGCTGGGGGCCTGGCAAGGTGTGATAGGTGTTCTGCGTGTGTGGACACACACACACACACACACACACACACATACGCTGAGCGGTCCGGCGTTGCCCCTAAAAGCAAAGAGGCGAAACATGCTAATCACTACTATCAGCACCAGCACAGCCATCGCACGTCGCAGCGCGCTCCTGCTCTGTCCCCCACTGACTCCGCGCTCGCGCTTCACTCCTGAAACCCTGCTCAGTGACGCTAAAATAAGCTCGTGCAGCCATGCCGATGGCAGGAAAACAGGAGGGGTATTTTTAGCGCCGTGCGCTTCGCACCACGTGCCCCCGAGGTAAACCGGATGGCCATTGCGCGAAGGTCGGTCGTCAGTATGGTCCGCGAGGCCAGCGCGCGCTGGCCGCTCGCCGCTGTGCTCTTCCTGTGTTTGCTGACCGGGATCGGGCCGCCCTGTGCCAGCGCCACCAACGGGACCTGGCCAGAGCGCCGCTGGGAGAGTCTGCTGTCGCGCTCTGTGCTGGCCATCTCAGGCGAAAGGGCGGACACGAGCTGGGAAAGCGACTATTTGCTGGGCATCAAGCGCGTGCGACGACTCTACTGCAACGTGGGCATCGGGTTTCACCTGCAGGTCCTCCCAGATGGCCGAATCAACGGTGTTCACGACGAGAGCCAGTACAGTGAGTTTGCGTGCAGAAATTCTAAAACGCATCGCACACGCACATACACATGTACACACGCGCTTGCTTGCTCACTGGGGCTCGCGAGCACACGCACACTACCTGGTCGCACAGCTTCCTCACTATATATATATCTATCTATCTATATATACAGTATATATATATATATATATATATATATATATATATATATATATATATATATATATATATATATATATATATATATATATATATATATATATATATGTGTGTGTGTGTGTGTGTGTGTATAATGCATAATGAATATATTCATATTTAGTGTGTTTATTTATTATAAATTATCTCTAAAGTATCTCTTACTGTAAAGTGTCCACATGACACAACGATGGAGGGACAGAGACAGACTGTAACTTTATTTTTACACTGACTCTTTCGGAAGTCCTGAATTCGCTTTGTCCTGAATGGACTTCTGACTCATCTCTGCATGCTGTTCTGTTCTGTTCTGTTCTGTTCTGTTCTGTTCTGTTCTGTTCTGTTCTGTTTGGAACAAAGCATCGCGCGCGTGCCTGCACAACTCCTGCGTGCTGCTGTTCTTGGTGCTGCAGGATTGATCTGAATTGTAACGCGGTGTGTGTGTGTGTGTGTGTGTGTGTGTGTGCGCGCGCGCTTTCTGCTCAGGTCTGATCGAGATTTCCGCGGTGGAGCGCGGAGTGGTGAGTCTGTACGGCGTAAAGAGCGAGCTTTTCGTGGCTATGAGCAGCAGAGGAAAACTGTACGGAACGGTAGGTTCCACCTCACCAACATCCTTAAAGACAGGGCTTTCCATACTTCTTCTTCTCCTCCTGCTCGTCTTCATCCTCCTCATCCTCCTTCCCATCCTCCTGTCTCTGTGTGCTGCACCTTTTTTGTTGCTCTTCTTTAACACAGTTTTCAGTCTCAGCAGCTTTTTTTCAGATGTCACAGCAGTAAAAATCACAACAGTTGTGTTTTATATGTATTTTACAGTAAGAACTCAAAGACAGCAATTGAAATAAACGGTAATTACCAGAATTAATTCATTGCTGTCTATCAAAGCTGAAGAAATGACATCTCAATAAGCGTCTAATAATTTCATGCTATAATAATGTTGGATTTGTAGCTCCAACCTGATTCTTTTACTCCTTTAAGTCAAAATAATAAGAATTTTTTAAACAAGCCGAATCATCAGTGTGCACAAAAGTGCAAGAAAAGTCAGATAAAACATCAAAACTTCAATTCTATTCAATTCGATTCAACTGATTTATACAGAACTTTTAACAACAGACAAGTAAATCTGTAGGTAAAAAAATACAAATGTAAAGGTTACATTCATATTTAGCCCCAATGAGGAAGTCTGTGCAAGAAAAATGTCTGAGATGATGTTAGGGAGAAACCCTGAAAAAACCGACTCAAAGAAACTCCATCCTTATCTGGGTGACAGCGGAGTGTGTGATTATTAATAATGTCTAGACATTATAACATTTAGTAGATTTACTATACTATACGTTAACTATACATCAATAACAATCTACCGCTTATTATTGTTTTGGTTTTAATTGTCAGGAATTCTTTAAAAATTGGAAAAATATCAAGTTTAAAAGTGTTTTGTAGTTTTGAAAGGTTCAGTCTAGATCAGGGGTGTCCAATCTCAGTCCTGGAGGGTCGGGGTGTTCTGCAGAGTTAAGCTCCAACTTGCCTCAACACACCTACCTGTAAGTTTGAAGTGAACCTCGCAAAATCTTGATTGGTTGGTTCTGGTGTGTTTGATTAGGGTTTAAGCTAAACTTAACACCCAGGACACCCCGACCCTCCAGGACAGAGATTGGACACCCCGACCCTCCAGGACAGAGACTGGACACCCCTAATCTAGAGCAACTCTGTAGTGCTTCAATTTACTGCAACAAATAAGTTGATTTAAAGCAGTAATATCTTAAGCTCATGGATTCATGGGATATCTTTTGCCACGTTGGTCATAGTTGCACCAAAAATGTGAGTAAATGTATAAATATTAAACACAGGCTTGCGTTAAAGTCACTGAATAGAAACGTGTACATTTACAAACTGTAGTCACGTAAAAGATATAAAAGAGTGTAAATGGGGGATTCTATAATTGGAGATAAAGAAAACATTTTTTTTCAGTATTTCATTAAAAACATAAAATTTATTAGTTTAGTGCTTTCCAAACACTTTACTTTACTTTACAGTTTACTTACCTTTTTGCTGTGAAATGACTTTTTTACTGTTTTTGAACAATGATGTGTAGAAATAAACTCAGAACTGACAGAATTGACAAGTTTACAACTTTTTAGCCAAATAGTCTATTAGCTAGCATAAATGCTAAGAGCACATGTAACTAATGAAATGCTGATTAAAAGATTTTTAAAAGAGCGATCAATCATCCACATCCTACAAAAGAACTCTTGGTGTAAGAACTTTTTTAGATTCAAAGATTTTCTCAGTGACATCACTTCCTTTAACTTCTGGAGTTAGAGGAGATAATTCCAGCTAAGAATGGGATGGTAACAGAATTGACGAAACAATGAAAGATGTAATGTTGTTGAATTAGAAAAATGACTATTTAGGGTTTTTTTTAAAAAAAAATAAACATTTAAATATTGCCAAAAGAGAAGTACAATAAATGAATTTGATTATACAATGATGCATGATGGAAAAATATACTGACTAATTCGGACAACAGGAAATTGTGACTTTAAGCTATAATTAGAAACCTTTTAACATTTAACATTAACATTTACAGCATTTGGCGGACGTTCTTATCCAGAGCGACTTACATTTATCGCTTTCATACAACTGAGCAAATGGGGGGGCCTTGCACAGGGGCCCAACAGTGGTGGTGCTCGGAATCAAACCCCATTTTTTCTGGTATCAGTCCAACACCTTAGTCACTAAGCCACCACTTTTTATTAAATTTATATCTTATCATTTGATAATCATCTGTAATGTCTTCGTCAATATGATTAACAATGTTTTTTTTAAATATTTGGACTTTGGACACCAAATGTACCCGCAATTTATAGAATCACCCAAATGTTAGTGAACATATTATAATTAATTACATATTATAATAAAATCGATCAATAAAGTTCCTACCTGCATTTAGTACAAATACAATAAACGTAATATTGGAAAGATCTTTAGCCCATCTCTAAAACACAGACCTGATTAACCGTAAATGTGAACTCTGACCTGTGACTACGGACTGAAGCGGAAGTGTCACAACATTCGAAGTAAAAATAGCCAAAAGTCAAAACATGCTTTCAGTCTATTACATGAGAATTTCCTGGTGCTCGTTACGTTTTTCGCATCATCTGTTTGTCCTTTATTTTAACCCCGTTGAAAGTTTCAAGCTCTTCACATGATAGTCTTTCCATAGTTGCGCAATTAAATCCGCTTTCCTTGTGACAAGCGAGTTCACCCTGACCGAGACAGCTCAGTTACAAATGTCAGGTCAGAGAAAAACATCTTAGAGCGTTGAACATGAAAGGAAATAACTAAAGCTGAATGTTGACTAGCAACTAAATAAATATTATCAATAAAGATTAATCATAGTAAACATCTGCTTTGGGATGTGCTTTAACACCTGGAGTTTATTCTACAGATGTCAACTCTATATTATTTAGTAACTATAATGCGCTTTATAGTAGGGATAGTAGCAGAATATTTATCGGACAGATAAATTATCGGGCGTTATGGGTAAAAATGACGTCATTTTTATTGCTTGAATTAATTAATCAAATCCGATAAAGTGTCTTTCCTGATAAATCGATTAATCAGTCTGATTTATTCGAGATTTACCCACTTTTTAAGTGCAAGTGACTGCAGCCAGATTGGGCAGGCTCCCGCCTGGTGTTGCCAGATTGGACGGGTTCCCGCTCAGTTTTTCCGGATTGGGTGGGTGCCCATTCAGTGTTGCCAGATTGGATGGGTTACTGCTTAGTTTTTCTGGATTGGGCAGGTGCCCACCCGGTGTTGCCAGATTGGACGGGTTCAGGCTCAGTGTTGCCAGATTGGGCGGGTTCCTGCTCAGTTTTTCCGGATTGGGTGGGTTCCTGCTCAGTTTTTTTTCGGGATTGGGTGGGTATTCACCAGGTGTTGCGGGTTCCTGCTCTGTGTTGCCAGATTGGGTGAGTTCCTGCTCAGTTTTTCCGGATTGGGTGGGTTCCTGCTCGGTTTTTTTTTCCGGATTGGGTGGGTATTCACCACCCAAGGGTTCCTGCTCTCTGTTGCCAGATTGGGTGGGTTCCCGCCTGCTGTTTAATTGCTACTAATGAAAGTCATCCTTAGATTCTTGTCACCATTTTTTTTGCAGTAGCCTGAGAGATCACAGCATTAGTTCAGTCACAAAATGTCTGAGAAGTGAATTTTCTAATTTTTTAAACCTGAAGAAACGCTAAGGGTAGTTACTGCATGCAGGGGCGCTGTTAAGAGGGGAGGGTGGTGGTAGAAAAATTAGGATGATTCTAAGAGCCCTTCAGGTATGGGCAGGGGTGGGCTAAACTCACCCAAATGTCAGTCCTGCCTATCTAGTCAATTCTTTAAAATAATTACTCAATGTCAAAATATTACTTGAATATTTGATTTTTTATTTGGCCAAAAATAGAATTATAGAGAATTATAGAAAAAAGAATTATAGCGATTATAAGATTATAATATTGCCTGAGTTTGCGTTTATCAGTTCGGTCGTTATTCATTCTGAATGTTGAAAATAATGTCTTCTTATTCAAACCCAAGCAACAATATTAGTACAACAATGTTTTTGCTATTCCATCATTTAATTAGTTAAATTTTAAAGAGCATCTCTCTCCTCAACCCCACCCCCAAAAACAGTACTAGCAGTAATGTAATAGAAATGATTTCATCACTGACTGCATGACTGTCTGTGTTTACTAAAAGCTAATTTGTGTGATGGGTATTAATCACAGACAATCATTCCTCTGTCTTTTTTACTCACTTAAATTTGACACACACACTATTCTGATGCTTCCTGATCTAAAACTCATTTCTGCTTTAAACTCGTGTACATTTTTTAAACCTGCTGAAAAACCCAGCTGAAAGCAAGATTTCTCCAGATTCCTGATGCTTTGTCATCATTATAATCATATATTATTCACTAAGGGTTAAACTAAGACTTTTACCTGCAAAAATAATCAGAAAATAAAAAAAGCAGACTAACAAAACATGTTCCATCCCAACACAATGTAGTCTGAGAATTACTTAATTGTCTAACATTCATTTAATATATTAAGATGTGCATTTTATAAGTTCTACTTGAATTTTTCCAGCTAGTCATGCAATCTCAGCCAAATTCCAGGTATCAGCCTCACTTGCTGTTAGCTTTAAATCGTAGCACTTGATGTGACGTGTCCTATTTTTACCTAATGGCACGGCGTAGTGTTAGAATTTATAGAAATTATGAAAGCCAAATAAAGTTTTTTTTTAATAATAATAGTCTTACTACTACTACATAATTAAACAGTTCACACACACACACACACACACTGTCCTGTGTACTTATTACTCTGTCTGATGTTTTTACTGTCATGGCCGACTTTAACGACATGTTGCACCGTAGTTCTCTAAACAACAATAAACACTTTATCACAGCGTACACAGACCTTATAGAATAATCGCATGAATTTTATTTTAGTGTGCAAAACGTAATGCGATTAAAAAAACAAGGTCATCAAACTGAAATCTGTTTCACTATGTACTTTTCCTTAGGCTATTTTCAGGCTTTGCGATAACACACTGTACTTTTGGTTCATTTAAGGTGCCTGTGGTTATTACTGTAGATGGGCTGACTAAGCAGGTCCTCTGCACTTTCTCTCTCTCTCACACACACACACACACACACACACACACACACACACACACACACACCCAAAGATTTAATCTCTGCAAATCTTTGTACTATCAACTCATCACTAGTCGTTTCCTACTACTTCCTACTCATTTCTATTGGTTCACATTTTTCATCTAGTCACCAAACACTCATCGTCACTTATTGGTCGAAAATTGACAGCTCTTACAATAACTAGCTAACTAAACAAATGGGTTCATTTCCCAGCACCACCAACCACCACTGTGGGCCCCTGAGCAAGGCCCCTAATCCCAAATTGCTCAGTCGTATAAATAGGGGACAAATGTAACTCTCTATAAATAAGTTCGTCTGCCAAATGCTGGAGCAGGAAGGGTTAAGGGTCTTGCTCAAGGACCCAACAGTGTTTCTGGCCTTCAGATCAATAGCTGGCAGTGGTGGAGCTTAAACCCAGATCTTCTTGGTCTCCAGATCAGCAGCTTAACCATTTGAGCCACCACTGCCCCCTTGAGATTAGTATGTGATTTACTTATGTACCTTGTGTAAACCATGCAAAAATCTTTCTTAATTCATGTTTCTGATCTTGTTTTTCACTTCCTTTTTTTTTCAGCCCACCTTTAAACACGAGTGCAAGTTCAAGGAGACGTTACTGGCAAATAACTATAATGCCTACGAATCTTACGCTTACAAGGGATTCTATATCGCTCTGAGCAAACACGGCAGAATGAAGAGGGGCAACAAGGCCAGCACCTCCATGACGGTTACTCACTTCCTCCCTCGAATATGAGCGAGACTGACCCCAGCGCTCTTGTTTTGCACATGCGCTTTGCTCTCTCTGTTGACGGGAGACTTGAAAACCTACGTAGCCACCAAAAAAAGAGACTGCAAGAATACTACTCCTATAATATTTATTAATGTGATTAATATATATGTATATTTGGATAGTTCCTTTTTTTTTTGTTTTGAATTTTTATGTATATGCCACGTTTTTGCTGCTTTGTCGTTTTTGTACGCTGCGGTTTGTGGATTTGGTGGTCTCTCTCACTCGGGTGCTTCAACAGGCCGTTCGGAAATACTGACACAGAAGGAAACCGTCCTTTTCGGCTTTCTTTTTCTTTTTCTTTTTTTGATTACCTCAGAGCCGCTAATGGGTTAAACGGATTTACATAAGTTATGCAGAGAAGTAATTTAACCCTTTTTTAAAAAATCGATGCCAAAGCAAAGCTTGATAGTTTGATCCGTGCTGTCAGGTTACGTTAGGACATGCTAACATTTCTAGAATTTTAGTTTTGTTTTTGTTTATTTATTTTCTCTAGTTCTCCTTCCACGGAAATGCGAGAGCACTTAAAGCAACACGGATCCTTTGCTGCATGATGAGCTGAGGTGCCTTGGCATTCCTCCACGCCGCCCCTTTAACATGCATACTCCGGACGCCCCAGGGAGTCAGAAATAGGGCTGACATGCTAGCCAGGGCTCTGGAGGGACTCTCCCGCTGAGGGGGTGGTGGTGGTGGGAGTGGTATTTGAGAAGGTATTTAATCTCAGCTTGATTTGACTTCTTTGAGAACTAGCGGGTTTGAGTGCTGAGTCAGACTTGACTTTTTTTGAGTTTAGGGTTTCATCTCAGAACTAGATTTCAAAAAAAAAATATATATATATATGGTGCGAGGCTTTTTTTCCCCTGTATACTAAAATAAGCTTGTTTTTTTCTAATATGTATGTATGTTTAATCTATTCAACCAATGAAACTGCTGTACATACCAAGAGCTCGGCCCAAAAAATCTGGAAGCACAGAGCTTGACGCTTGGCTGTCCTCTGCTAAAGGCTAAGCGTGTTTCAGATTGCACAAAAAGGCCATCGATGGTAGTGTCTGCTATTAGAAATGAGGTCAAGGTGTGTAATGGTTCAGGAGATATTTATTTATTCATGTGTGTAAGGAGAGAAAGAGCGAGTGTGTGTGTGTGTGTGTGTGTGTGTGTGAGTGTGTAAGTGGGTGTGGGATGTGGAGCGGCTCGTGCCAGTGTCCCCAGGGAATCGGGAGTGTGTGTGACAGGCTGCGGGGCGAAGTCTCTCTGCTGCAGCTGCACTGCAGTGGCACAGTGCTGTCTAAAGGCTACTGCTGCTGTTAGCAACAAATAAAATTACAGGCTTTGCTGCCGTGGTGTTTCGCCTGCGAAGGCATCCGTGGCTCCTTTTGTACAATTTTGTACTTGAGTACGTTTGTTCGAAATCGTAGGCAGAGGTCATCCACTTTCCATGCCAAACCTTCGAGAAACAGCTTTGTTCAACGCGAACAGGGAAAGAATGACACTATTTTAATCCGGAGACATGTGGGACGCCGCAGCCGGATTTGTTTGTTCCATCTGCTGGAACTATGCGGCTTCTGACCAGGGGGGTGAAGACGACAGCTTCCTAAATACCTGAGCGCACTGAGCATCATACAGTTATTTCTGTGAAAAAAAAAAACCCTCTACCGTTTGTCGAGGCCTTAAGATTCCAGCAGTAACCCGGGGCAGCCCTGGTCAGATATCCGCCCATTTTTAGTTCATGGTCAGGGTCACAGACGAACCCTGAACCCTGACGTGCAAAGGCTCATCAAAGTCTCCGAGTTTGCCATTAATGTATTTATTATATATCAGACGGAATAGAGGGCAGGAGAGTTAGCGTGTGTGAAGGTGCAGTCCTGTCGTTTACGCCAAAAAAAACAGGGTACTTATTTCAGAGAAGATGACACAAACCGCCCATGTCCATAAATCAGAAAAAATTGAATAATTAATATGTCCAACCAAAACGTCCCTGTTCTTGTATTGGATATCATTTGGTTATCGTTAGCACTTAATTTCCATTGTACTCAAGTTCCTTTTTTGGCGATTGTTCTGTCGTGTGTTGTAAAGAAAGCTTTCAAACAAGAATGGGGGAAAAAGCAAAATTACTCCAGCGATTTGTTGTATTTGATCGTGTTTTAGGAAGGAACATAGTGCTGTTTTTGATGATGTCATCCCACCGACAGCCTGTGGAGCGATTTTAGGCTTTATCATGAGAATTTTTATGCTGAGTCTTGTCATATTTTATTCTCTAACATGATTCATCGTTACACAGTATCAGATTGTGATACCATTTGTGGACACACACACTGGTGGCTGTTGTTCCTGGCTGTACAAGCTGCAAAGAGGGCAATTTGATTGGTTACAAATCAAATCATTGGAACGGAGCCGCTCCTGCGAATTTCATTGCTCAAAAATCTTAAGAGTTTGTTTGTGATTTGCAAGATTCATAAGAGTCGGATCCTGAGTCGACTCTTCTGTGACTCTTCTGTGACAATGTGTGTTTAAACTCGCACCGAAAAAAAGGGAAATAGCCCATAAGCTGTAGCCTTTTCCGAATAATTGCATCTGAACGTGTGGTAGAGTAAAGAATGAGGGTCGTGCGTGAATGTTGGAGAATGCGCCTGTAGATGTGCATGTCACGCAGATTTATTGAGACAGCTGTAAAAATGTTTACTGGACATGCAATCTGGACGCCGGTTTTCTGTGCGATGTGGCCTGTCTAACTCAGGAGAGCTATGAATGTCTTTGTGAATGTCCACTGTCATGACGAGCCCTGTGTTCTTTACAACAAACCCAAGCTCAAGCCACGGCTCAGGAATCTGTGGCGCACCAGGCATCAGAATGCCACGCCGGTCCTGGGATTCGGGATTTTTCTTTTGGGAGAAAGAACAGATCGCTTTATTTAAGATCGCAGCTGAACTCGTTGCTAGATCTTCTTTCTGAGGAACACACGTTGTAGTGAAATCACTGGAGATTCTTTTTTTTGTTGTTAACACTGCACCACTCATCACTTGTCTACACTGTATTTAGTTTGTATTTATGAGATATTTTTTGAGTACCTCAGCACAGGGCGTAAGTATCCGGCGGAATGAAAAGTACCTCCAGTTTGTGACGTTTCTGAATCCCTGTCTTTCTCTTTCTCGCTCATTTGTTCTTTATTTCTTGTCCCTTGTTTTCTCTCCAAAGGTCATCGATACCTTCAGCCGCTCTTCTCTTTTCCACTGTTAACATATACCTCACCTCCTGCCTTAGTTCGGATTTCTTACAACGATCGTGAAGCAGTAGGAAACAGACGTCATTTGTTTTTCAAAAAAAAAAAAAAAAAGATGATACGTGTGCAAATGAATATATTGCGGGGGGGAAAGTGGGTTTTCCTTTTATTTTTGTACGTATGTGCTGTGCACAGCAGTATAACCATTATTCCTGATATCAATAAAAAAGTTTGATTTTGTAAAAAGGTTTCTGTTTTTGTGTTATTTCTTTACATCAGTGGTGTCCTGGAGGGTCGGGGTGTCCTGGAGGGTCAGTGCAGGACACCACCAACTGACCCTCCAGGACCGAGTCTGGACACCTGATGGAATTTCTGACGTCCATCTAATTTTTAAAAAAATAAACAGCTTCTATTAATCCAAAATCACAGTCATGAAGAAGCAGGGATGTAAATGTAGAGTAAATTCGGAGGTTTACTGTAACGGAGTATCTACGTGTTTTTGGCTGGAATCTGTACTTTACTTTACTTAATTTTAAAATTTTTACTCTTAATTTCCTAAATAAAGAATATATATACTTTTACTCCGATACAGGAATCGTTCATGAACCATTTGTTCATTTTAAACAAATCCTTTATATGATTCAGGAACAAGAAGTCGTCGAGGAGAACGAATCCTTCATTTAGAATTGATCACAAATGCGCAAGATCCTTTATTCGTTTTTTTTTCATCCTATATTCTGTCTGGTTTGCTTTCCATTAAACAGATCTTCGGAAAACAGCTTATGCTGTATTGTGACTAAAACATTTAGATGAAGATTTGGATCGTGAAGTTTGATTTATTATTATACTCACAATATTTGCCATTAGCTCAATGAAAGAAAGTTAAAACTAAACAATTTTTTAAAAATATTTTATGATTTTCTATTTTGCATTTATTTTCTATTTATACTTTTACTTTTAATACTTAAGTACATTTAGTATTAAAAACTACTTTTCATACTTTAATTGCAATAAACTTAATAATAATACTTTAGAATGTTACTCGAGTGGATAAACATCATATCCAAACTCACCATTAAACTAACTATGTTTTTCTGGGATCCTTTCCCAGTCCCGAGACATGTGATTTAGGCTAACTAGCATCTCTACATTGTCTGTAGTGTGTAAATGTGTGTGCGTGTGATTGTGTCCTGTGATGATTTGTCCCCCTGTCCATCAGGCAGTAACCTGCGACGGTAAACCGTAAATCAGGACCTGATGGGGGGACCTGAGACGGAGAGCTCGCATTTAAGATCCAGTCATAGCCAAAAATATCCTTCAGTCAAACAGCCGGTTCATACAGACGCATTACATCGTTCATAAACAAGCAAACAAACTGAGCGTCTGTTCATGAACCTGTAACGAGATGCTGTCGTTTAATGACACACAAAATGCAGTTACACACATTCACTGGTCAAAAACCCCCCAAAGACAAAGTAACCGCTGATCCTCGCCATCGAATGTATTTCTAGAATATTCTTTCAGTTCTGATTAATCCGATAGACTTAATTAATCATAATTTAATCATATTATATGGTCACCTGGTTAGATGATGTTAATGCTTGTAACATGCTCTAGATTAGAGTATTCTATACTGGGACACTCAGAAAGCAAGAACCAGCAAACCAAACTGACCTACGGGGGGGGGCATATCAACAGGAAGAGGGGACACACAGACAACAAAACAAAACAAAACAAATTTAAAGGCAAACACAGACACAGACAAACAGACAGAGAAACACAGCCAGAGAAAAACAGACAAACAGACAGAGAAACACAGACACACAGACACAAAACACAGACAAACAGACAGAGAAAAACAAACACAGACAAACAGACAGGGAAACACAGACAGAGAAACACAGACAAACAGACAGGGAAACACAGACAGAGAAGCACAGACAAACAGACAGAGAAACACAGCCAGAGCAACACAGACAAACAGACAGGGACAACACAACAGAGAAACACAGACACACAAACACCAGACAGAGAAAACAGATCACAGAAACACAGACAGAGAACAAAGACATACACAGACACCAGAAACACAGACAAACACAGACAGGGAAACACAGACACAGACACAAACACACAGACACAACACAGACAGAGAACAAGCACAGACAAACAGACAGAGAAACACAGCCAGAGAAAACCAGACAAACACACACAGAAACACAGACTAAACAGCAAACAGACAGAGAAACACACAGACACCCAGACAAAAACACAGACAAACAGACAGAGAAACACAGCCCAAGAAACACAGATAAACAGACAGGACAACACATACAGATAAACACAGACAAGAAGACAGAGAAACACAGACCACACACAGGGAAACACAGAAACAAAGACAGAACACACAGACACACAGACAGGGAACACAACACAGACACAGACACACAGACACAGAACACAGAACACAGAAACACACATAGAACACAGACACAGAAACACAGACAGAGAACACAGACACTAAACACAGACATAGAAACACAGACAGACAACACAGACAGAGAACACCAGAAACACGAAACACAGACAGGAAACACAGAAACACACAGAGAAACACAAACAGACAGAAAACAGACAGACACAGGAAACAACAGAAACACAGACACAAAACACAGACAAACAGGACAGAGAAACACAGAGAAACACAACACACAGATAAACAGACAGGGAAACACAGACACAGAAACACAGACACACGGAAACACAGACAGAGAAAAACAGACACCAGAAACACAGACAGAGACAAACAGACAGAGAAACACAGACACAGACAGACAAACAGACAGAGAAACACAGACACAGAGACACACAAACACAGAAACACAAACAGACAGAGAAAACACAGACAAAGAAAAACAGATACAGAAACACAGACAGAGAACACAAAGACAGAGAAACACAGACACAACACAGACAGGCACAGAACACAGAAACAGACACACATAGAAAACACAGACACACAGACACACAGAAACACAGACAAGAGACAGCACAGACGAGAACACACAGAAAAACAGACAGACAAACAGACACAGAAACACAGACCAGAGAAACACGACACACCGACAAAAAACAGCACAGACAGAGAACACACAGACACACAGACAGGGAAACACAGACACGAACACACAGACAGACAGAACAACACAGACAAGAAACAAACAGAGAAACACACAGAGAAACACAGACAAACACAGACAGGAAACAGACATACAGAGAAACAGACAGAGAAACACAGAACAGACAGAAACACAGACACAAACAGACAGGGAAACACAGAAACACAGGAAACACCAGACAACAACACAGACAAACAGACAGAGAAACACACAGAGAAACACAGAGAACACAGAACACAACACAGACAGGGAAACACAGACACCAGAAAAACACAGAAAACACACAGAACAGGAACACAGACACATACACACAGAAACACAGACAGAGAAACACAGACAGAGAAACACAGACAGAGAAACACACAGACACACAGACAGGAAACACAGACAGAGAAAACACAGCACAGAGAAACCACAGACAAAACAGACAGGGAATCCACAGACACAGAAACACAGACAAACAGACAGGGAAACACAGACACAAACACAGCAAACACAGACAGAGAAACAGCCCAGAACAGACACAGATAAACAGACAGGGAAACACAGACACAGAAACACAGACACACGGGACAGAACACAGACAGACAGAAAAACAGACACCGAAACACAGACACAGACACCAACAGACACAGACACAAACAGAGAAACACAGACAGAAACACAGACACAGAAGACACAAAACACAGACAGAGAAAACAGAACACAGAACACAACACAGAGACAAACACAGACAAAGAAACAGACAGAAACACAGAGACACACAAACACAGACAAACAGACAGGGAAACACAGAAACACAGAACACAAAACAGAACACAGAGAAAACAGACACAGAAACACAGAGAAACACAGACAGAAACACAGAAACACAACAGGACAGGAACACAGACAAACGGGAAACACAGACACAGAAAACACAGACACAGAAAAACAGACACAGAAACACAGACAGAGAAACACAAACACACAGACAGGAAATCACAGACACACAGAAACACAGACAGAGAAAAACAGAAAACAGAAAAAAACAGAAAACAAGAACCAGAACAAAACACACCAGACAAACAACAGACAACACGGACAGGCAACACAGAAACACAGACAGAGAAACACAGACACCACAGAAAACACAGACACAGAGAAACAGACACATAAACACAGACAGAAACACAGAGAAAAAAAATAGACAGAAAGGGAAACAAGACATAAACACAGACAGAAACCACAGAAACCAGACACAGAAAACAGACAGAAAACACGGAAACACCACAGACACATACAAGGGAAACCACAGACACATCAACACAGAAGCACATAAACACGGGACACAGGACACCCAGACGGAAACACAGACACACGAACCACAGAACAAAGACAGAGAAACACAGACACACAGACACAAAACACAGACAAACTGACAGACAGAAAAACACAGACAAACAGACACAGACACACAGACAGGGAAACACAGACACAGAAACTCAGATACACAGAAACACAGACACAGACACACAGACAGGAAAACACAGAAACACACACAGAGAAACACAGACACACAGACATGGAAACACAGACAGGGAAACCAACTGAACTGTTTAAGGTAACAGGAAGTCAGGAAGTACAGACAGACTGTACAACTTACCGTAGTACATACTTACCGTAATGTAGTACAGACTTACCGTAATGTAGTACAGACTTACCGTAATGTAGTACATACTTACCGTAATGTAGTACATACTTACCGTAATGTAGTACATACTTACTGTAATGTAGTACAGACTTACCGTAATGTAGTACATACTTACTGTAATGTAGTACAGACTTACCGTAATGTAGTACATACTTACCGTAATGTAGTACATACTTACGCAGACGGGGTTCAGGTTCTCTCTCATCGGTGGAGGATTAATTCTACAGGAAATGAGTGAATATAGATGAGTATAAATGCAGGATTTACTGTATAACCACATTAAATGGGTAAAATTAAATAAATTGCATGTCGAGATGTTGATTAAGGTAACAATCTTTCTATAATGCATTCCTTACATTAGTATAATAATGAGAGTAATACAGATTATTACTACTATTAGTAATCACATCACAAAAAAAATAACAGTAAAATAGTTTTGTTTAAAGTTTAGTAGCAATAATACTCTTAATAATAATGTATTCATCTTTAGAATAACAGGAAAACTGAAGTCTGTCCCACTCTCAGAAAAAAATATACTATATAAATGTCAGCATCAGTCATTGTCCTATCGGAGAAAAGCTGTACTACAATTTTGGGAAAAGACTGAAACCCCATCTGTAATTGTAAAGTTTTTACGAAAAGATTTCGGTTTAATTCGTCAATCAAACTGTATCACTTTAATGAGGTTTGCGTTTCTTTTGTTGAAGACACCGCCCTCTGCTGGAGGAGACGCGCATCGTTCCCACCGGTTCATTCACTGCATTGCAGCATGAAAAGAGTCTGTAAGCTTCTGCATGCAGAGTGAATAAATACATAAACATTAAACACAACTACCACAATGTGCACTACAGTTCAGTAGATAGATAGATAGATAGATAGATAGATAGATAGATAGATAGATAGATAGATAGATAGATAGATAGATAGATAGATAGATAGATAGATAGATAGATAGATAGATAGATAGATAGATAGATAGATAGATAGATAGATAGACTAATAGATAGATAGATAGACTAATGGTTAGATAGATAGATAGATAGATAGATAGATAGATAGATAGATAGATAGATGGTTAGATAGATAGATAGATAGATAGAGATAGATAGATAGACGACGAGATAGATAGATAGATAGATAGACGAATGGATAGATAGATAGAGATAGATAGATAGATAGATAGATAGATAGATAGATAGATAGATAGATAGATAGATAGATTCACAAATAAACCTTTAAAATGTAATGCACTGATTGAAATAGGGAAAATATAAGAGTGGGTATTTAGCTGCTTTTTTTTAATGCACTTTCCCACTTGTTAGCTTCATTAGCTTTATTAGCTTGAACTCATTCTACTAATATTTATCGCTTTTAGAGCTTTTAAACAGTTTGCAAAATTATCTAGCAACCAACCATCTCCGGTTTCTGTACTGGAACCAGTGGATGTCATAGCACAGTTTAGAAGACACAGTGTCCCATGCGTCTTGTGCCACCCAAAGAACAAGCTGTTGCTCAAATTTCATCCCTGCCCCCCTGCAGCAATTAGCACCTCAGTCTCCCAGACCACAAAGCTTCAAAAGTGTGCACTTATGTCCAAAAGCTCAAATAAACTCCGGAAAAAACACAATGCCCACACACACACTTTCTGTGCTGCCCACTCAGGCCCCGCGAACGGCAGTGGCAGCAGCTATTGTGGTCAAAATGAAGTCTAGAACTTTCTTAAGCCTGCAGGAAATCTGACCCAAGTGGCCTTTTATGAGTCGGAAGATCACCAGGCTACGGCACAGCCTTCGTGACCGGATATCCGAAAAGCCGTGTACAGTGTGTGTTGGCTTGTCCTTTTATAGAAGACACGGGAAGTGCTTTAATCAGTAAACCACTAATTAAAGGCGGAGTTGAAGTGCAGGATGATCCCACAGGCAGAAATACCTTTCAGAAATATTTATTTTTAACAACAAAGCATGTCGGATCAGCCGGATGTTATCGAATGTCCGTCCAAGTGGACGTGCCTGCAACCCAAAGCGAGATGCTGAAAAAAAAGAGTTTCTATTCATTTATGATAAAGTAGAAAACTTTTAGAATATTTAAAAAAGATATTTTACAGCAGTGTTTGTGATATTTTACAGCGGTGTTTGTGATATTTTACAGCAGTGTTTGTGATATTTTACAGCGGTGTTTGTGATATTTTACAGCAGTGTTTGTGATATTTTACAGCAGTGTTTGTGATATTTTACAGCAGTGTTTGTGATATTTTACAGCAGTGTTTGTGATATTTTATTTTAAACAGCAGTGTTTGATATTTTACTTGATATTTGAAGCAGTGTTTTGTGATCTTTTACAGCATGTTTTTGATGATGTTTTTTTTACAGCAGTGTTTGTGATATTTTACAGCAGTGTTTGTGATATTTTACAGCAGTGTTTGTGATATTTTACAGCGGTGTTTGTGATATTTTACAGCAGTGTTTGTGATATTTTACAGCAGTGTTTGATATTTTGATATTTTACAGCAGTGTTTGTGATATTTTATTTTTACAGCATGGTGTTGTGTGTTAGCATGATATTTTACAGCAGTGTTTTGTGATATTTTACAGCAGTGTTTGTGATATTTTACAGCAGTGTTTTGATATTTTACAGCAGTGTTGTGATATTTACAGCATAGCGGTGTTTGTGATATTTTACATTGGATATTTTCAGTGTTTGTGATATTTACAGCGGTGTTTGTGATATTTTACAGCATATTTTACAGCAGTGTTTGTGATATTTTACAGCAGTGTTTGTGATATTTTACAGCAGTGTTTGTGATATTTTACAGCGGTGTTTGTGATATTTTACAGCAGTGTTTGTGATATTTTATAGCATTATTGCAGCATTGTATTTTACAGCAGTGTTTGTGATATTTTACAGCAGTGTTTTGTGATATTTTACAGCAGTGTTTGTGATATTTTACAGCAGGTTTGTGATATTGTTACAGCAGTTTTGTTTGATATTTTACAGCGGTGTTGGACAGATATTTACAGTTACCAGGGTGTGATATTTTACAGCAGTGTTGTTGCAGGTGTGATATTTTACAGCGGTGTTTGTGATATTTTATAGCAGTGTTTGATATTTTACAGCAGTATTTGTGATATTTTACAGCGGTATTTGTGATATTTTACAGCAGTGTTTGTGATATTTTACAGCGGTGTTTGTGATATTTTACAGCGGTGTTTGTGATATTTTACAGCGGTGTTTGTGATATTTTACAGCAGTGTTTGTGATATTTTTATAGCAGTGTTGATGTTTACGCAGTTTGTGATTTTACAGCAGGGGTTTGTGATTTTTACAGTTTGTGTATTTGTTGATATTTACAGCAGTGTTTGTGATATTTTACAGCAGTATTTGTGATATTTTACAGCAGTATTTGTGATATTTTACAGCGGTGTTTGTGATATTTTGCTTCAAACCCGTCCTTGTGCTATAAATACACGTATAAGTGGAATGACTTGTGTATAGACAGTGTGTGATTAATGCTTCTCCTAGGAACAAAATATTGACCCATTTCAGACTCCAGAGACCTTTAAAGCATTTAGCCAAGTCATCATATTACACCACTCGGAATTAAGTGTCCACTTCTCACACACACACACACACACACACACACACACACACACACACACACACACACAGTCAACAAAAGAGCCGCTGGGGATACTTTAAGCTTGATTAAGCACATAAACTAAATAGCCAAAAGTTTGTGGACACCTTATGAGAACCACTGACACAAAGTCTTCTAAAATTCCTTTACTGTGTCCCTGTGCACAAACCCCCTGATCTCCATGAAGACATGCCGAGGCCTGATTCTGACTCAACCCCTTTGGGATGAACTGGAACCCCGACTGAACCCCAGACCTCCTTACCTATTACATCATCAGTGTCTGATCTCACTCATCCTATTGGACCTGAATGATCACATGACCCAATCGAGCAGAAAACCTTGTTTTTAAAGAAGGAAGAGAGAAGCTTAATCTGGATGTTCAGAAAAGTGTATGGATGACATAATTAGGTGTCCCAATACTTTTGTCCTTTTATTGTTTCCTTGTGTATGGACACCATATTAAAGACCAGAAGAGTCTTTTGACATTTCATAATTAAAGCTGGTGCTAAATGCATTGTGGGAACTTACCATTAGGTGAACCAGGTCAACATTTTTATGATGTGTTTAAATTATATTTTATTTTTTAAATCTTGTTTTATTACATTAAGTAAAAGCTCAAGTGAAGGACGTCTTGTTATTTACATACTCATCATTTCCTGTGGGTTTTTTGTCCGTTTACATTTACAGCGTTTGGCAGACGTTCTTATCCAGAGCGACTTACATTTATCTCATTTATACAACTGAGTGATTAAGGATTAGGGGCCTTTCCCAGGAGCTCAGCAGTAGTAACTTGGTGGTGCTGGGAACCGAACCCTGATCTTCCAATTAGCAGTCCAACACCTTAACCACTAAACTACCACCTGACTGCTGATGAATTTGCATTATCTTGATATAAAGACGAGCCAGAAAGAATTTCTTCCGATTTTTAGACGTGTTTGTTTTTTGGTTTTTATGTAAGTAACATGTGCGTAACTAATAAATGCAGCTACAGACCGTATTCCTCCCTGAACATTCCACTACCACTAATGTTTGGGTGCCTAGACATGTTATTTCCTTTTTTTTTTTACCAAAAAGCTGGACGTTCTCCAACAATCCCTTCCTCTCCAAAAGACTGAAAGTAAAGCTAGAATTAAATCCCCACCATATTATTATGGACACACATGACATGTCCACACCAGTGACAACGGAGACATGGCCTAATCCAGATTCTGAAGAAATACACCTCATACACCTCATACACCTTTACCCGAGGTTCAGCTTCGTCTGTGCGGCGGCATCGAGCGGCTGAGTTTGGGAGAAAGCATGTGTTAATAAGCGTAGTGTGTATGAGCATGAATTTGGCAAGCACCCGATATTTTTGGCGCAGTAGGAGGTTCCGTGGGAGGGCAAGAATGCGAGGCCGCAGACTCTCTGGACAGGAGGATTATGGACCGATCCAGGACGTCTCTGCATGACAAATGAGACCAGACCACCGCCTACTCACCCACGGGAAAATGACAGGCTTCTGAAAAATCGCACTTCCAACAAGGGACAGAAAATGAAGTGGAGAGGCCCGGGATTACTTGTGGCCAGAGCGTGGGCTACTGCGACGGGGACGTGTACTTTCTCTCTTGGTCCTGGTTCGGGTGTATGGCGCCATCTTCTGGACAATCATTCTGTTCTTGTGTATTGTTATGATTTTGTAGTGTAGTTCTGAGAACTCAGAGAAAGTGGTAGTAAAGTGGTTAAGGTGTTAGACTGCTGGAAGATCGCGGGTTCGAATTGCAGCACCCCCAAGCTGCTACTGCGGGGCCCCTGAGCGGGGCCCTTAACCATCAACTTATAAAATGAGATAATGTCTCAATAGTCAATGTTGATGAGGGCGTCTGCTTAATTGCTAGAAATATATAAAGTAGAACAGATGAAAGGCTGAAACGTGAAAAAATGAATTTTCCTTCACTCATCATTTATTCATAATTTATTCATCATTTATTCTGTCCTGCATAAAATAACTTAATCCGTCAATTTCCTTTTCATTGCAAGAAAAAAATTTCATGCATCGCAAAAAAGTGCATTATGTCAGTTTGGGTAAATCAGACTTTAAAATTATCTTTAGATAGTAAGGAGCCGGTCAGCCTCAAAGTTTTAAAATAAAGTCTTTAAGAGTCTTGAAGGTTAGTCAGGTGATCCTTCCTATTAATGAAGATGCAGTGAAGTGAAACAGGTCTGGGGACGTTCTCCTCCATCTGAAGCGTGATCACAAACCTGCAGATTCCCGTGTTGGGACAGGCAGAGTACACCTGGCTCGTCTTCAGCCCCTGAGGCAGGCTGCAGCACAGACCATCCACCAGGTGACGCACTGCCACGCGGATAAAGGCGCCGTGGCTCACCAGTAAAACATGGGTGCGCAAGGTCTCAACCCCGTCGCTGGCGAGTCCTGCGACTGTTGGCAGGGGCGATTCCGAGAACTCTGCGCTAGAACTGGGACAAGTACTGGGACACGAGTCAGCCAGAATGTGCTGGAACATGAACTTAAGGAACTTGCGAAAACGTGTCTTTACCTGCACACACACACACACACACACACACACACAAATTTAGCTGTTCACAATTCAAGGCTGTGTGTAAGGTTTTTAAACATGTCCCAGTGTAATAATTGTTATTGCTATAATAATATAATAGTATAAATGTAACTGTTATTATATTTATGTTAAACGTTCTGTTAAAATGCTCGCACACTCTTATTACACACAGCTGTGATCTCTCTATAATGACTGTTATCCATAACAGGAAGTCCAACACAGCGAAACTGGTAATCATCAGTTCGGAGAGACAGAATTACTTTGTCCCCTGGCAGTCAGTGTGACACTGGGCGTTTGCAGGCAACTGTGCGGTCGAGTGTGTGGAAACGGGTGTTTCAGCTGTCCGGTGAGATCAAATTATCAGCTGATTGGAAATTCGCAGTAACTGCATTCAATAGTCTTAGTAATCATTTTTTATGATAATTTTAATTCCTCTCACATAAAACACTTAAAATTAACACTTGTTATAGCATATGTCCAAACAGGACGAGAAATGAAGTACCTGGACAAACTATCTAAGCCCAAATGATCAGGACCCTAAGTGTTATTGATAGAGCCTTAATTTTTAGGTTGGGGGAAAGAATGTCCAAGACAGGGACTAAATGTATAGCCCAATAGTCTAGTAGAGAACTTTAATGGGCTTTAAATGTCCAGGGTAAAATACAGCCGAGTCCTAATGTCCAGGGTAAAGTCTTACGGTCCAGGGTAGGGTAGTGTCTAAATATCCAAGGCAGGTCAGAATCTTAATGTCCAGGGTAGGGTAAAGTCTAAATGTCCAGAGTAGAGACTTAATTTCCAAGGTATGGTAGAGTCTTAATGTCCAGGTTAGGGTGGAGTCTCAATGTCCAAAAGGGGGGCCAAAATATTTAGGAAGGGAGCTTACATTTTTGGAAGAGGTCCTAAAATATCCTAGAGAAACCTGTTATTTTCAGGAGATGTCCTAAAAGCCCAAGAGGGGTTTACAGCTAATGTTCACTGAGGGGCCTAAATGTCCAAAAAAAGAGTCTAAATGACCAGGGAAGGGCCTGATTTTTCAAGGAAAAGTCTATTTGTCCAAGGGGGTATAAATGTCCAGAGATGAGTCTAAATGTTTAGGGTAGAGTCCTAATGTCCAGGGATTGGTCTGTTTGCCCAAGAAAAGGTCTAATTGTCCAAGAAGGGGTAAAATGTCCAGGAAAGAGCCCGAATGTCCATAATAGCAACTAAATGTCAAGGCTTTATTTATTTAAGAAACAAAAAAAACCAACCGAACGTTAGGAACAGTCTGCATTAAATAATATCAGTATCGACAGTATCGACTGACGTTTACCTGTTCCAGAGTTTCTCCACCAGGTGGTGTGAAATCCCTGCAGGCCTGCCCCGCTGCGCTCGCCATGTTTCTCAGGTCTTCTTTGGAACGTCCCTCAAGCACACCAAATCCCTGCACAACATACAACCAGATCCAGACCATCATACACACTGCAGAGCAGAGCAGCATCAACACACTCCGTCCAGACAGCATGCAGTCCTAAATAATCCCGAGTGAAGACATGAGAGAGGTGTGAGAGACGGACCCTTTCTCTGAGCAGAGGATCCAACAGCATCTGAGTGTCAGCAGAGTGAAGGTTGTTTCTCAGGATGATCTCAGCCGTCTGAGGAGAACAGATAGAAATTAACAGACTGAAATAAAGACAGAAGATCCGAGAAAAGCTGTCTGTCCTGATCATGTAACATAAGTGCACTAATCTACTGACACACCGAATACAGAAGCGTTTTTCTGTGGAATCACACACACACACACACACACACACACACACACACACACACACACACACACACACACACACACACACACACCTGAACGGCTCTCTGTAGATTGCTGACAAAAGCGTTAGTGAAGTGGAGGTCCTGCAGGTACCGGCCCGCAGCCTCCGCCTGCCGTAACCCCGTTTCTGACAAGGAAGTATCAATACCTTGACCTACAGACACACACACACACACACACACACACACACACACACACTGACTTTTTGACTTTATAACCATTCTTATAGTCACACTAGTGTTTAATTACCTTGCAGCAGTTTGTCTTTGTTGTATTGAGTTTCACCACTAATAAAAGAAGACAAACAACAACCATCAGTCACATGACTTTCATTCATTCATTTTATTAAAGTGCAGACAGACAGACAAAGACAGACAGACAGCCAAAGACAGACAGCCAAAGACAGACAGCCAGAAAGACAGCCAAAGACAGACAGACAGACAGCCAGACAGACAGCAGACAAGACAGACAGACAGACAGACAGCCAAAGACAGACAGACAGACAGACAGACAGACAGACAGACACCTTTGTCTTTTTTCTCCACACAAACAGTGGCAGCTTGGTGGTACTGGGCATTAAACCAATGATCTTATTAGCAGTCCGACACCTTAATCACTGAACTAGCACTTCTACTAGTACTGCTTCTCTCACACACACACACACACACACACACACACACACACACACACACACACACACACACATTTATTCTCTATTACAGTCACACACTCAGATGTTACTTACATCGCATACACTTACATCACACACACTCACATCGCACACACCCCCACACCCCACCCGACCCGACCCGACCCGACCCGACCCGACCCCACACCACCCCACCCCACCCCACCCCCACCCCCACTCTCTCTCTCACACACACACACCCGACCTGACCCCCACTCTCACACACACACACACACACACACACACACACACACACACACACACACACGCGCGCGCGCGCACACACACACTGTCCTTTCTCTGTCCTCACCTATAGTAACATACATGCATTAACCCGGCAGTATATAAAAACACACTTACTGTCGGACGAGTGTTAAACCAAACGTGATCATAATAAATTACCCCCCGGGATCTGAATACAAATCACGCGCCCCTCGAACTTCCGTGTTTCTGTCTAGAAGCGAGCCGCAGTTAGATGACGTCACCTAACGAAACACTAACGCCGTCTTTTCTCTCCCGCTGGTCCGTGGAAAACTGATGACATCTTGTGGCCAGAAAAAAAATCTACAACAGGATAAACTACAGCAATGAATTGTCGGGGTCCTCCGTGTACTTTAAACCCCCAAACACACCAGTAGGCGGACTGGCTAAAATAAATTGGCCTTAGGTGTGTGTGTGTGTGTGTGTGTGTATCATTGCGCCATAGGAATAAAAGTTCCCTTTTCCCGGCTCATGCAGGCGCTACATAAAATGTGAACTTGACTGGAAAGGATCTCGTTCGTTATATAAACCCAGTGCATTAGATTTAAGCTTAATATACTATATCCAAAATATATACGCATCTTCCACCATCACACCTTAGTGCAGTGCGGGTCAGTCAGTGGTTCTCTGCTGTTCTAAACACGATCAGAATCACTGACCGACATTTACAACCTAAATTCTAATATTAGTTCCATTAAATTGTATTAATTTATTCCAGCAGTTTATTCTCTTCATTTCGTAGTGTTTCTCTCGCTGCACTGCTTCCAGTACGTGTGTGTGGATGTTAGATTTTTTTGATAAATCATTTGGTTCCACTGTGATATTTTAACCTGCCGCTAGTGGGCAGCATTACATTCATTTATCTTCTATAGCCGCTTATTCCCTAATTCGGGGTCACAGGGATCTGCTGGAGTCTATCCCAGCCGTCTCTGAAAGGACGAAACCCTGGAGGGACACCCTGGACAGGTCACCAGTCCATCACAGGGCCACACACACACACACACACACACACACACACACACACTCCTATGGGCAATTTAGAATCACTAATCAATCCAACATACATGTTTTTGGATTGTGGGAGGAAACCGGAGAACCCGGAGTAAACACACACAAACACAGGGAGAACATACAAACTCCACACAGAAAGAAAAAGACCCCTGCAGGGGAATCGAACCTAGGACCTTCTTACTGTGAGGCAAGTGCTAAACACTAAGCCACCGAGCTGGCAGCATTACAGTGAAAGTGAAATGCTGCTCAAATCCCACATTCACCATCACACACATTTCTTTTTTCATGTAAATATTTCACTTTGACAAATTGTTCACTTTATAGCAAAAAGTTTGTGGACACCTTATCTGCAGTCCTACATAAGTGTCTTTCCGAAAATGTTGTGTGAAGCACACAGACATCCAGAATGTATGTTGTAGAATTCCGTTATTCCGCCACTGGAACTGCGAGACTCAAACCCTGTCCCAGCGTGACAACGTCCCTGTGCACAAACCCCCTGATCTCCATGAAGACATGCTGTGTTCTGATTGGAGGAGAAGAACCCTCATGTCCTGTACAGAGTCCTGGTTCTGACTCCACCCCTTTAAACTGAACACCTTTGGGATGAACTGGAACCCCTACTGAATCCCAGACCTCCTCACTATTACATCATCAGTGTCTGATCTCACTCATACTATTGGACCTGAATGAACACAAATCCACAGTCACATGACCCAGTCTAGTGAAAAGACTGTACAGAAGTGTGTGTGGAGGTTCCAGTGTAGTTGGGATGTAAGAGTAGTTCGTATGTATGTTAAGTAATAATGATTAATGATGTATATTTGTTATGCGGAGCATTATAATAATTCACATTTCCATGTTTAATTTAAGAGCTTTAATTGAACTGCTTTTTTTTAGGTATTAAATTTTGTCACTCTCATTCGATTGATGGCCAAATTTTTTTTCATAACCTACGAAAGTTCAGGTTTAATTTTAGGCACGATATTAAGGACTAACTCAGCCATTAACCAAACACATCACTGATTATTAGTTCAGTGACTGGATCAGTTTTAGATGAGAGGAAAACAGTTAAACCATTGGCATTGATTAAATCTGTAAAAAAAAATACATTATGGGATGTTCTGGAGCAAAGCAGCTTTATAAGCACCTAATGAACATCTGACCCTATTTTTAATGTCAGTGAATTTTTTTCTTATACCAAAAGCACCCCCCTCCACCACCACCACCACACACACACACAGAGAGCAAAAAACGGTCCTGTTGAACTTTATTGAACAGAGAAAAAGTGTGACATGCTTTATTCTCATATTCAAGTTTATAACCAGCTCTTAAATTTTTTTTTAAAACCATTTAATTAAATATCTAAACCTTTGGTATTTGATGTCAATTGCAAATTAACATCGCAATTAAAGTTGTGTAAAAAAAATGTAACTGTATATATTTGTATATTTTGCAGACATCGATATATTAATAGCAGATCTCGTTCTTTATTAACCACCGCAAACATCGAATGTGGACAAATAGAAAAGACGGAACTAATAGAAGGAAAACAGGAATTAAGTTTATAACAAAAGCTAAAGAAAAAAATAAACATGCTGCGAAATTGCACGTGAGGACCAACCTGGGAGGGAAATAAAGTCATTTGTAAAGGAAAAAGAAATGTGCATAAAGCATCAGATCTGGACTGGAATTAGACTTTAATTAGAGACGTTAATCCTGAAAAGTAAATCCAATAATAAGAAAAGGGTCACAGACACCCGGCAGCAGGGGCTCCCTGATAAACCGACACACTGAGGAAGTGAAGCAGCGAACGCTCGTGTTTTATCGCAATCCTTAATGCTGCATGGAGGCAAATTCATAGCAGTAACAACAGCAGCAGGCCTGCAGTAAGGCACGGGACAGGACAGGACAGGACAGGACAGGACGGGACAGGACAGGACAGGACGGGACAGGACGGGACGGGACAGGACGGGACGGGGCGGGACGGCGAGCTCTCGCAGCCGTTACACCAACCGCCCTGCTTCACCTTCCACCCCAACAGGTCCTTCAAATTAAAGCTCATACTGACATACAAAACTAATCATGTCGTAGCAGCACATAAAGTGGAACGAAGGCAGACGATGTCATGGGAGGAAGACAAAAAAAAAAAAAAAAGCTTTTTTTTTTTTTCTTTTAGCAGCAAATTAATGACACAGAAAGAGAAAAATTAGAAAGAAAGAAAGAAAATTGATATGGTTTCACCAGCAGCACAGAAACACTGCTAATATACTGGAATGTAGAACAGCATCTCAGTACACAGATTCTTTTCATACCACCTCCATTTTGCTTCTTCTTCTTTCTTTTTTTTTTTTTTTTGCATAGAAATCTAAAATGCTGTGCTGTTTTGAGGTGAATCAGCAAAAGTGAAATTCAAGTACGGACTTTTTAGAAAGACAAAAGAAAAACACGTTTACAATAATGCGCTGTCAAAACAGCAACAACGATAAAACCACTGCAAAAAACAACGAAAGAAATTTGAATAATCTGATATCAAAAAACCTGTTCGAGAACCCCCCCCCCCTCTCCCCCCCCCAAACGTATTTTAGCATCACTTTCTGTTTTGCTACCTTTGGGTTACGCTCACCAGTAATATAAACCCTCCCAGTAAACACCCCCCACCCCCGGTATGACCCTCCCAGTAACCCCCCCACCCCCACTATAAACCCAACACGATGGGAAACCAGCCCCAGAATAGACAATAACTTAAAAATAACTAATTAGGAAAAAAAATAGCCTCTTTTTACTCCTTGTACACGGTAATCAATCTGGAAAAATGAAAAAAAAAGTGCATTGTGGGGTTTTTGCTTTGAGGAAAGTCCTTAAAATTTAAAGAAGAAGAAAAAAAAAGATAATCTATCACAAGGTGAGGTTCAAAGAAAGGTATATGCTGTACCTCATACACACACACACACCTCATCAAAAACACCCCCACACAGCTGGCACGCACACCCCCACACACACTGGCCACTCTCACAGCCTGCCCTAACCCTTCCAAACACACCTTACCTCACACACACACACACACACACACACACACACACACACACACACACCTTACCCTCACACCCCACCACTAAACTCTAATTTTTCTTCAGCCCTTCATTTCTTCCACCAGTTTTAAATAAATTCAGTTTAAGTTATCAGACGTTTGCAGGACGTTACTGATGTCCTAAATCCTATAGTGCCGTTCTGTATCTTCCGCCACCTCATCTTTACCGACATGCCTTTTCTTTCTCATCCTCACTCCCTCCCTCACTCACTCCTTAACTTAGTCACACCCTTACTCTCTCTCTCTCTGTCTGCTATAACCTTACAGGACTTTCCTATACGCTCGATCCTTATCCCTTCTTCTAGCCCTTCATCACCACTAACACTCTATCCTATAAACTGCAGCCCAGAAGAACGGATACTTTACACAGCTCGGCGTTAAGGTTGATCCGTTCCCGCGTCCTCTATGGAATGTACCTATAAATGGATTTCCTAGCTGATGTCCTGCTCTAGCTGTCCCGCCCTCACAGAGACACAGCGGTTCTAAACAGCAGCTTTGGTCTTTGGCTTGTAATAAATTTGGGTGGAAGAGGAGGAGGCGGTACAGGAGATGCAGCTCGCGCGAATAAATACCAATAATCACAAATTAACTGTCTGTGACACTAATTAGTGTGTTGTAACACATTAATGATAGTAATAATAAATAATAATAATAATAATAAATTGAATAACTGCATTAATTTTTCAAGTATACATGTACGCAAGCATCTTTTTTTTTTAAACTGTATCTTTGCCGTGTATTTGATATTTGTTCCCACGCTGCATTACACTGTGTTTATTTATAGAAATATATTATTGATTTTTTGAAGTTATAGAAATCTATAAAATTATTAGCTATAATTAATAATATCCATAAAATGTATTTTTTATGCTCAGATTTAACATTTCTGCTGGTTACAATAATCAAACGCTATCATAAGTTGATGTCGCGCACGTCTGTCGGGGTGCATGACTGGCTCTGAGGCTCCGCCTCTTTGCTGGTGGCCCCGCCCTCCTGGTGCTTGTGCTGCTGGTTTTCTCGGAGGCTGCTGGCCAGCAGTTGTTCGATCTTCTCCTGACATGACTTCAGACATTCCTGAAACGGAGAAGAAGGAAAGAGGTGCATTATTCCAGTTACAAGCAAAAGATACAAAAAAAACCACAACTAGATATGAAAAGTTTATCATAACAAACGCGAAGCAAAGCTGAAAAATTTTCCGTGGCAATAATACCAGTTACGCAGTATTTCTCATCATGCTGAGCGTTTTGATAGGTCACATGCCCATGTTTGTAAAAATTTACTGAACCTGCCTACCACGCCACATGACCTGACATCACGTCGAGCCGCTATAATTGTCATCACAGTTCTCTGCACGGAGCTGAGCATTTTGATGCCACATGGTATGTGACACCACCTTTTTTTAAACGCATGCATCACTATCATATCAGTTGCACACTTTCCCCCATGTGCTGACCGGTTTGAAGCATCACATGGCCACATTGGTGTGGTAGACGTGCTTGTGACATCATGTGACCTGTCATTTTCATTAAAAAAAACAGTATGTTTGCTATTTAAAGCTAACATAAATACATCCATGCATGGAAAAAGTTTGTATGTTAACAAATGTTTAGTAGTTAACTGGTAGGACTAAAGTTAGGAATCCAAAGTAATTTGAATCCCAGGACCACCATGGAACCTTTGCTCTAAAGCAAGGCCCCTAACCCTCAATCACTCTGTTGTGTACGTTGCTTTAGCTAAAGGGCATCTTAGTCAGGGTCTGGTAGCTCCACCACGCTTCTACCGCGTTATCCTAGCTGGGAGTGGTGAGTGTATGAAGTAGGGACCAGAAATCCGAGTCCACTGACGGATTTGAATCATTCTAAATCGCTCACTGAACGAATTCTTTGAGTCATTTGAGTCAGTAAGGGTTTCTGACTGCGTTTGTCACAGTATTCCACTAGAGGGAGTCAGAGAATTTCTAGAATTCAGAGAATCCTCGTTCTGAAGAACGTTACCCAACGAGTCCATTGGATCCGTCTGTTTCACTACACACTATGAGTCTGATGGATTTGCTGAATCCCACAGTACAGATGAATCAGATGAATCGGATCCTGTAATGTTGAGTCAGCTGCTGTTTCCTACAGTTACAAGCTAACAAGTTAACGGTGTAATTTTAGTTTAGTTTTTAGCAACAAGATTTGTGAATCCTGAGTCGTATAGATTTAAACCCGGATCCTAGCATGAAGTGTCCACCATTCCGCCATTTATCTGATTGAATAAGCACATCATCATGCGGGACCGTCAAGTGCATTTCTTCGTAGAGTTTTTATCGTGAACACATGACTTACTCCATTCATACTCCACAGGAAGAAACTAGCGTCCAAGCAAGCGGTTTGGGACACCCCTTTGGTCCGGTGTTTGGTCCTTTGATCGGGAGCTTTCCTGTACTTCTGACATATTGATCCTTGGGGCCCCGTTCTTCATAACTCTGAGGTCAGGTTTCAGCGGGTTGTGGGTTCCAAGCTTAAAGCTTGTGTTTTTTTTAAACTGAAGCTAAATGTACAGTAACGTTCCGATTCTTTATTGGGTAAGACAGCATGGGAAACAATAAAGTATGGAAACGTGTGTGTGTGTGTGTTCATTTAAGGAGCAGTGAGCCATAAGCCTTAGCCATGAGAAGTGGAGGCCTATGTCTGGCCAAAAGAATGCAAGTCAGAGCACACATTCCTTCATCACCACACACACACACACACACACACACAAATGACGACAGACGCAGACACACACTAAGAAGCGAGCAATTTACCTCTGAGGCCACACACACACACAGACAGATGCACACACACCGCTTTACAGCCGCCAACTCCAGCCGCTGCCAAACCCTACAGGCTCTCATCATGAAATGTAAATAGCTTCAATATGCAACTGGTGGAAACACCAACACAGCCACCAAACATCGAACACACATCAGGGCTGTCTTTCAGAACGACTTAAACCTTCCAGAGATCTTTGCCATGGCAGAACTTAAATCGACTCGAGAGACCTGATCTCAAGCTTTTTTCTTAGTCAGGAGAATAAGATCATGTGAGAATATCAGACCAAACACACACTGGAACTTTATTTAGCTTTGAAAAAAAAGTCGGGCAAAGATCAATACGGACCTGTCCATCACAATCAATGCAATATCATATCTAAAGAATATTTACAATGAATTCTTGTGTATTGAAATGTTTTTAATATAATTAACTATTAGCACACTTCGAGAGCGTATAGATTGTGTATATATTTATAGATAACTTACAAAAAAAAAAAAAAAGATTCAGTTTCTTTCCGAGGAAATGGAAACAAACCCATTTCTGCTCTGGGGGACATCCTACACTTACTCATCGTCACTGTGAAAGCGTTCACTTTGACTAGCACAATTTTGGTTATACTAACAAAGGGGAAAAACACACATCTCACTCCTTATAGATCAGTGGCTCCTAACGTTCTTTTGTCTGAGACCCATTTTGTCCCCAAGAAAATATTTTCGGGCCCCTTCACATTTAATGATATTCTCGCTCTTTGGTATTTCCTGCATTTGGTGTTTCCATTATCGCTGCACTGCAACCCGATTTGGTGGCTCTTCCTCACCTGCAGGGTCCAGTATGTCTGGATTATTACTATCAGCTGCTGAAGGTGAATCAGTGATATTCACTCATTTTTGGTCAACCAGGGGATCATGGATAAATGTAGCTAATGCAGTATGATGGTTCTCCTCAAGGCTCCTCACTGCTCAACACTTTTCATTGGCTGCGTTTACACTGCAGGTCTTGATACCCAATTCCGATTTGGTGACACTATCAGATTTTTTTGATGACCTGCTTACATTATATTTTAAAACTGACCCGTATCCGATATCTGCACTATAAACAGCCCACTGGTGGCCATACTGACCCGAAAAGGAGGTAAAAATGCAGCGATAATGGACAAAGACGAATGATTTAGTATGTTACTTCCATGTCATATTTAAGGTCGGCAAAACAACGCTTTCTTTGGGAGAAAAGAGATCTGTGTGTTCCAATATAACATGACCCCTCACAGAGCTCACTGAGGCCCCCTTGTGGGTCGGGACCCTCTGTTGGGAACCGCTGTTAGAGAGAGCGAACGAGAAAAAACAAAAAACAAAAAAAAAAAACCATTCGTTTGTTTATGCTGATTAAAATAGTCAGAAATTGTAGATTTTTATTCTGCAGGAAAAACAGAATTCAAGGTTAAAATTCTGACAAATATCAATGTTATTCGTTTAATGGCTCTAAAATATATTCGTTATATCATAGAAAATTATGTAACGGGAAAAATTGATTTGACATACGAGTAATTTGAGTTACGAGCTCCGTCACAGAACAGATTAAACTCATAAGTCACGGCACCCCCTGTAATTATACACATTATTTTAAGTTCTGTTCCTGTGTAAACATTTAAAACAAGTTTAAATCATCCAGACACAAAAAAACCCATCACTTTTATAACTTAAATGAGGATTCATTGTAATTTATACAGTCGATACAGTGCTAATTTCTGTATCTGAATTTCGAGAAAAACCATAAACTTAATTCCATTTACATCTTGATTCTATTGCATTTATCTATAATTATAATGTTGGTTTTCCCCCCAATATCGTGCAGTTCTAATAGAAACGCATTTACCGAATAAATTCTGACTTGACGTGACTAATCGGCTGTTTACTGTTGGTCACTAGGTTTTTAATCCCGCCGTCAGCCGCTTAAATAACTGGATGGAAAAGCACCTAATTTGCGTTTCTTTATGTTTTTTTTTTTTTTTTTCAAACCTTAAAAAGATTCATGTCACGTTAGGATGAAAACCTGGTTTACGATAAATAGTTAGAGGAATAAAAGTTAAATCTGGACTGTGTGACTGGAATAATTATAATGTGTCAGGAATAAATTTCCTTTATAAACAAAGACATGTTTTCCTTAAACGTGATTAAGACAGGAATTAAAATTAAGAGAGGAAACTTTTATTTAATATCCAGTTAATTTCCTGTGAAAGGCTGTCTGCCAGTAACAATGTGCATGTTGGCAGGAACAGTGTGTGTGTGTGTGTGTGTGTGTGTGTGTGTGTGAGAGAGAGAGACACACTTACTACTTCAATATGGGTGATTTTGGCCAACAGTTCAGTCACAGTCTCCCCCCAAACACTGCTCTCCATGCGGTTGATCTGGAGTCCACATACCGCCGCGCCGACGCTCCCTGCGGCGATCATAGAGGGAGTGTACATCGCAAAGCTGTGATCTGGAAACACAGACATCGGAGAACATGAAACAGCGCACGCAAGGCAAGCAAACCTCGCAGCTGGGAAGCAACAAAGCCGCCTGCGGACAAACAACGAGGCTAATAAGCTCAAGTCTTAGACTGTTCATCACATCTGCGTTGAGAATCTCAACCTGACGCGCATCTCTGCATCGCTGCCTCACTGCCTTTCTTCAAAGATGCAGCTGTGATTCGGAAAAAACTAAAAGAATCCGCCTTCAAGCATATCTGAAGCGTCGACAGACCCGAACGCTTTTAGTTTTTACTCGGTCCGAATTCGGCGTCTCGTCATACGAATCAGAGTTTTCTTTTCTCAGAGGCTGTGCAGGATGTGACGGACAGGCTTGGATAAACACGCAGGCAGCAGGCCAGCTGTGTCGTGGACTGTGTCTCATGCCATGAGAACGACATATCCAAACACAAAAAGAAAAACCCCAAACATTTACATTTCCTCCCAAAACAGTGGCGTGGCTCTTTGCTGTGGCCGTCTCTCGCTGGGTTTATAGGGTTTTATGAATAGACGTGGGCCTGCAGGAACACACCCAAAGCAGGAAACTATTCCCACTGACACAAAAATAAGATAAGACCTCAAGAAAAAGACAGACGGTCCAGACTCGGCTTAGACCGGGCCACATGCAGACGAGCCATCACCAGGTTTCTGCTGGTATATTGGGGTATAATGGATTTGTTTCTCAAGCCTTGTATAGATGCCATGGTCCAGGCCAGGTTGTGCAATCAGTGTGTATGCAGTATGACTTGTATCAGCATGATGTAAACACCAAGGACGTGAACCTGATAGCAGATACCTGATAAACTTCTTCAATCATACCCACTGGCTGGGATTCACGCTGTTTACCATTTCATACAGTAGCAAAAACCCCCATCATTGATTTCCCAGAACACTTTTATAAATAGAGCGGTGATAATTTTCTGACTGAGGCCAATCACATTTCTACCCCTCAGCTCTACCCCTTGTCAGGATTCTTTTGGTTGAAGGCGTAGTGGTTGGGCGAAGGGCCAGACACCCCTTCAAACGAAGATATTTCTGGACCGCACTTCCAACATAGAGATATGAGAAATATCCCAAGATACATTAACTACTGCAGCAAGATGGCTGCCCAAGTGACCGAGGAGATTCACAAATAAGTATTTTTTGGCATTAATAAGGAAATGAACGACCAACAATCATCTGTGATATTGCATTCAAGGCTGTGTTCATATTTTACCGTTATGTTCTTCAAAGAAACCTTATTGAAAAAAAATTGCTAGCATAACTCTGCTGAACGATCGACCCACAACATATTATTATGCTTGATAACGTTAACTGATGACATGACAGAAAATCCTGTCGTAATAAAAGTCTAGAGGCAGAAAATCAATACGATGACTTGTACTGGTGCAGTAGTGGTGTCCCATATCTTAGGGGAATATCTTCATCCCTTGTTACTCTGTTTCAAGGGCCAAGAAGAAGATGGGAGGAGTAAATGTAGGGGGGTAGGGGTATAAAATAGAATCAGGATTTTGGAAAGGTGTCAGAAAAGAGTTTAAATCTGCCTAATTCAAGGAATTCCCAAACTTTATTTACATTTCTGGTGTTTTGGAAGACACCCTCATGTCACATGTACTTTACTGTCACATATACTTTTTTACAGCAGAGTGAAATTCTTTCTTTGCATCTTAGTAAGGGTCAGAGCGCAGGGTCGGCTATGATACAGAGCGTCTGGAGCAGGAAGGGTTAAGGGTCTTGCTCAAGAACCCAACAGTGATTGGCTTGCCGGTGGTGGGGCTTGAACCCAGGCGTTTCTGGTCTTCAGATCAACAGCTGGTGGTGCTGGGGCTTAACCCAGGTCTTCCTGGTCCTGTAGACCAGCAACTCGGCACTTTAACCATTTGAGCCACCACTGCCCCCATCCAACTGTTCATTCAGAACAGTTGAGGATTAAGGGAATTGAACACATGACCTTTCCGATCAGCAGCCCAACGCTATAACCAGTCAGCAAACCACTGAGTCACCAAACGTTTGCGCTGATAATTGAAGTTGAGTAGTTGAAGTTTCTCCAAAAAGAATCGAATGTGATGATTGTGGCTAAAATATAAAACGACTTTCATATTTTTATATATTTCATGTTTTTCAATAAAGTTTTTTGAAAATTGTTTAACTGCATTTGTTTTCTTTTTACAATAAGAGTCTTTATAAATATTGTTTTCTGAAATTCTTTGAATAAATACAAATTTTAATACGATAGAGTTTTCGGCTATACAAAAGACCTGCGAGTATAAAACAGAGCGGACACAAAAATGGAGAAAAAATGGTAATGAACTGGTAATACGATCCCTATGGTGAAGCCTGCTGGTGGCAGCATCATACTATGGGGTGCTTTGAGTGCAGGGTTTGGGAAGGAAGTGGTAGTTCAGTGGTTAATGTTTTGGACTGCTAACTGGAATATCAGAAAAACAAGCTAGGACCCTGCGTAACACGTGTCTAAAGCCGCGCTTACACTGTGCGATTTTTTAATAGTCTTTTATGATTGTTTCTTGTCAGACTGTACAAACGTGATTCCCATGTCAGACTGTAGGGTATCAATGGTCATAGTGTCAGACTGTCTGACAGTCAATCCGCGTCAATTCTGTTAACCCCCATTATCTCACTAAATGGTAGCTAGCAGCAGACGAAAAAAATCTATAGCGGTAATTCTGCTAATTACATGCCACTATAATTTCCTTTTTTCTTGCTGTTCTGTCCGCCGGACTCGTTTCAACGTTTTTCCGGGGTGGTTTGTAGTCAACAAGTGAATTGCGTCGTCGGGTCCGGCGCTCCTATTGGTTCTCGGTTTGACGGTTGCCGTAAGAGTCGTTACACTGTAGGAAAGTGTCAGAAATCTTCCAAAAAACTGTCAGAACTTTATCAGAAATAAACTGCTTGCAACGGTAAGTAATCGTCTTTCGCTAAACACGTCAAACTTGCGATCGAAAAACATCAGATTTAAGCATAGGATAAACTTTAGGAATTTAAAATCTGTCAATACCGTGTAAGTGCGACTTATAAAGCAGATCATGTTTTCGGTGATGTGTGAGAGGTAGTGAAGCTTCCTGAAACTCTTCCCAAAGGTTTTTGGCTTATTTCGACCCAGAACTTTTAACTGCACCACATCAGCACTGCTGTAATGTCATAAATTCCACCCCCTAAAAAAGCCCTGGTTTGCATTTAGGCTCTACAAATTTTAGACGGATGAATAATGCATAATTCACATGGAATGTTCTGGAATGCCCTTTTTGATTAAGCCTAGTCGCAGTGGACACTCGCACCCTAGTCAACATTCCGGTTGTCTTTCTCTGGCCAAATAGCACATAATCACCAAAACACTTTCTGGCTGCAATTGACTGTCTAAAAAAACCAACAAAAAAAAAATAGAAACTCTTCTGTATGTGCAATTAAAGTACTAATCTTAGACATTTGAAGTGTCTGTGTTTGTGCATTTATACTTGCATTACCTGTGGCGCAAAGGGCTATAAAAGTCTGTGCATGTTTTCGAATCAGCGTCACTCTGTCCTTAGGTAAAGGAAGCTTGCGCAGGATATGCTCTATGAAGTCGTAGGGTGTAACAGCTGCCAGGTTCCACTTCAATTTTCCTAGAACGATCAGTTCCCACTCCTTTAAAGGAAACATCACAGACAACAATAAAGATTAAAAAAAAAAAAAAAAAAAAAGAGAGACAAACAATGTTAAAGAACCTTTTGTTTTAGAAAAGTGTTGGATGTCCACGGAAGAATTCAACTACAGACTCCTGTCTTGTGTCTAGAATAAAGGTAAATTATGGTCTTGTGTCTAGAATAAATTAAATAAAATCATTGATCTGCATGCAATCATTCATATAATCCATTTTTATACATCGTTTGCCATATTTACTAGGAATAAAAAGCTAGGTCCAACCCTTGACAGGAAACTGAGCTCAGGCACATCCTGTTTGCTTTCAATAATTAAAAATGTCTCTAGAATGTAACTACAAACCACTTTTGGCATTATGAATTGACTTCACATTCTTTACAAAAGACACACATCTGTGTAGATCCCACAATTCACAATAAAGGTTCAAATTTAAGTGTCTCAGGGCAAAGAACTAAATCTGGGTAAGAGCATAAAACTATTTCAATAGGTTTAGATGTTGCCAGGATCACAGTGAAATAGCTGATGTTTGGAAGCACCCAAACCTTTTCTAGAGCTCTTAATAAACTTGGTCATCTCTTTAACACTAACTTGCTAAGTACACAATGGCCAAATCCTGCACAGTTATAGAAGAACCTGGCAGAAAACTCCATCAGTCAATGTTTTAGTGCAAGGGGGTCACCAGACTCGGTGGCCCTGAAGGTTGGTGTCCTGCAGAGTTTAGCTCAACACACCTTCCTCTAAGTTTAGAATATACTTAGCAACACCTTGATTAGCCAGGTGTTCAGATGTGCTTGATTCAGGTTGGAGCTGAACTCCGCAGGCCCTCCAGGACCGACTTGGTGACTCCTGCTTTAGTGGTCGAACAGCAATACATAACCTATTCCTGGGTAGCTTTAATGATGGTGACGCACATGGTGGTGGTAGCATCATAATACTGCTTAAACTGCTTCAAACCTGATTTTGTTTAACATCCTTAGGTGTTGAAAGGGTGCTAAAGAAATGTAAAAAAAATATATTATCATTCTTATTATTAACTTATTATTAATTAGTAAACACACCCTGAGACTGGTGCAGAGGTTCAGCATGATAACATCAAGCCAGGACCTGTAATGTATTCAGACAAGCATCCAGCTGTCTTCTAGTAGCCAAACCAAAGACTTGAGCACCACAGAATATCTCCAGAGAGACCAGAAGATAACGGTTTACAGACGATCAGGAAGAACAGAAGAAGCAGCGATGTAGGAATGTGGGCATCGAGACTCGAGAATCTTCAGAAAGACCATGTTAACATGGTTACTGCTGGCAAATAAGCCTTTAAAAAGGACAGAATAAAAGTCCTAAAATTAATTTTAGTTTTCATATTTCATTTATTTGTAATTTTTCTACATTTTCGATCATGAAATCTAAATAAAGTCTATACCACTATAAAACTTAAAACTGAAGGGTGGGCTATGGATAGTCAATCAGGTCATGACTAAATATCCTGCAAGCCATAATATATATATGCATTATAAATAGTAGGGATGACCCGATACCGTTTTTTTTTTTTTTTTTTTAAAGTACCGATATATTTTTCCTGGTACTCGATAGCGATATATGTTTAGATGTGGAATTATTTTTATGGATCTCGGGTTACTGTATCTCTTGCCGATTCTCTTGTCTTAGAGGAGTTTGCAGCAGGGTTAGTTGCCAAATGCTAACTTTACTGCTAGCGTAACAACGTTTGCAGTCTGTCATGCGCGTGTTGTCTTTACTAATTTCGAAATATTTCCTCAGCGCCGAGCCTGATGTTCTGTCGCTGCTGCCGAAGCCTTTGTGCACTGAACAATCAGTCTTTTAACAACTACAAGTACACAAGCTCCATATGGGGCTCGATACAGCATCGGTACATCCCTAATAAACAGACATCTCTAGTGACCCTATGTAAAGTCAAGTTTATTGAAAGTTTCCATTCCATAACCAGTTAACCTCTGAAACGTCCACCTAAGCAGATTCTGAAGTCAGGTCAATAAATGGTACAAGCCACCTCATTCTAATACGGGCTCAACCAAAACCTAGCTCTCCTTCCTCTTGTACACAAACACACTTCCTTCCTACAGACCGACTTCTGAGAAATTCTCCACCGTTGATGCACATGGCGGAAACACGGAGAACGTGGCACAGCGGCAGCTTCTGCTTTTTCTTTTAGGTGAGTAGTTAACTGAGGAAGTGCTACTGACCACAACGGAAGGTGCTCAATGGCCGGTTTGCTGTGTCAAATGTATAACATGCGCATCTGCATAAGCATTTAGACCAGCGTGTTTATTCGTGAAACCACTACGGAATTTTCGGGTCTCAGGTTACTACTGACGCATAACGGTGCAGGTCATGTAGTGATGAACTGGTCAGAATCTGAGTCCAGAAGTTATAAGCTGAACTTGAAGAAACATCTTATTCTTTGTTTAAACCTTCAGTTTAACTCGTCCATGAAACCCTGTCTAAAAAAAAAACCTCAACCGCGTGATCAGTTAACATTACGATGCATCATGACACCAAGCAGAAATGTGATGTGGAAATGTTCAGTTCAGCATGACGGAAATGAGCTTTCCAATAATATTACGTCTAATGCAACTCTGCCGGTCTAATAAAGGTCTTAATCGGCATTAAATTTGGTTGCATAAACACTTTATAATTGGGGAAACAGGGCTCTTCAGTGGGTTTCGAACAACACACCGGTGTCAGAACATGCAGTCGGGCATTTAAGCCGACTATTTCATGCATTTATTTTAATGTGGATATAATAAACCCGTAGGTACGTTTCGCATTACATTACTAAACCTCAGGAAAAGTAGAAAAATAGATGCAGGAATAGAAATAAAATGCAAACAATTCGAAAAAAAAATGCTAATTGTTCATCCTGTTCCATCAGTTATGGCAAAAAAAATGATAAAAAAAAAAGAAAGTAAACTCTTTAGCATTTTTTGATTAGTAAATAAAAATCAGGTGTCCGACTTTAACTCCATTCACAATCAGCAGCTTTATTGCAGCAACAGCACAGCCAGCTAATCAGTCCCGGGCTTAGAAATAAAAACCCTTAAATGCACAATTAGCTACGTCGGTCTTGGATAAAAAAAAAAAAATGCAATCTGCATAAAGAATCCGACTGTTTTACCAGCTGGTTTTGCTTTAAAACGATTATTTTTTTTAAACTTAATTACCAAAAATAAGGACAATAACTTCACTTGTGGACGTCCTCGTTAATCAGTATGAGCCGGAGTTTGCGCATTAGCATGCTAACGCCAGCTAAACTGCTACTAGGTTGTGTTTTGTGCAAATGAATAGAAAAATGAGAAAGAAGCCAAGCTAAATAAATAAACAGAAAGAAAGTAAATCATTTTTACCGTGAAAAATCTGTTCTTGATAAATAAAAATACATTACGCACTTTAAAAAAGATTCCACAGAGGCAGCTAGCAGGTAGCCAGCAATTTTTGCTATACATTATTTGCAGCATGGAGTCTTGTATGTACATGCCAATTGTATTAAATGGCTATGAAAAAACTAAATTCTATTTTTTAAATTCTATTCATCCTTTGCATAAACAACAAAACTAGGCAATGGTGAAAAAAGTGTCATTCTAGAGAAAAGAATTAGCATGTGGATGTGTGGACACTGGGGGTTATAACCAGGAGCTGAGGTTAAGGTTCAGGTGATGAGATGTTCTCACAACCTGACAGTAAAAAAAATCCTGACTGGAATTTTACCATCTGATTTACACAAAGTGTCCAAGATTTCAGGTTACAAACTTCTTGTAATGGTGATACAGAAGTTAATTAAATGCGAAGAGTTTTCAGACGATAAACGGTGGACGCAACTTTGGCTGCAAAAAAAAAAAAAAACCCACAAGGACACCTTGGTCAGATTTGGTCGTGATTAATCATCTCAGCAAAAAGTAGGAATCAGAGCGAGATGTTAAGGTTGAACACTAAATCTTGCTACAGGTTCCTCAGTGGATCAAAGTTTGGGCTTCATTGGTCTTCACACTATACTAGCTTGGAGATTTGCTGCTATATTTTGTCACTTAGTCTGTAGTCCAGTTGGTTTTTCTCCGAGTAGGCTGTGATCCTGGATTGTAATCCTTTGTTAATCCTGGATCAACATTTCAATCAACCAATCATAACCATCTGATGTCATCAGTGTGTGTCAATCAAATCCGCCTCAATCCATTTTTGAATCTTTTTCCCAAAATGTAATATTAAAAATGTATTTATTATTTATCATCAATGTCATCTGTAATATATCACATGCTGTACTGAACAATTACACACAACATGTGTATCACATTAGTTAATGTGTGAGCATTTCCCTCACCTTCAGGACCAATAATAGATGTGTGTGCGCAGTAAAATGGATTTAGGTGTGTGTGCATGAATAATAAGTCGATTATTAGATTTTTATTTTCTGGTTATAAAATCAGTCTTGTGATTGTTAAATGTTTAAAGTTTGTGATTTAATAAAATAATGTTAAAGCCTGTTTTATAGTGTGAATGTTGCTCTATTACGGTTCTACAGCCCCCCCCCCACCCCCATTTTACAATTACAATTGTTCATTAGTGATTGTTTATGATTCACTGAATCAATTCTTTAATGTTTATTTCGGCTCATTAGAATCGATACAGGATAAATTCACTAATGTTGTTTCCTGATTATCATCAATTATTTTAATATGGTTTATAGTCTAATTTCATGTTGTGATTTAATGTTAATGTTAATCCAGGAATCGTCGGTATCAGTAAACTGATCCAGAATCGATGAATCGCAGATTTTTCAGCATTTACTCAGTTTTGCTTCAGTTTGTTTGTGGACAAAAAAGGGAAAGATTTAAAAACCGATTGAGGCGGGTTTAATCGACACACACTGGTGACATCAGATGGTTATGATTGGTTGACTGAAATGTTGTCAACACAGGAAGTTAATGATACTTTTTTACTTTAAACTTACAGGTAGGTGTGTTAAGGCAAGTTGGAGCTAAACTCTGCAGGACACCGACCCTTGGATTGAACCATTTTTTTCCTGGTAATCTCACCGAGCTCCTGGCTTAAACAGGTGAGGTCTTCACATGCAGCAGATCTACAGGTCGGAGAACATCGCAACACTCTTCGTAACGTTAGCAGTCTGATATATATCTTGGAGGCTAAACCTTCATCACTCGGGTCTGTAAGAGGCCGTGATGGTATCTGCCCACCTTCTTAATCCATTACCTACTAATAGAGATCATACCAAGAACAGGCTTCTACCGGAATTGACCTCCATATTTGTGAACATTTATCAACACCACCATCACCACCACCACCACCACCAGCAGCAGCTCAGATACGCTTACATGCATTTGTATATTATATTATAAGTAAACTGTAACTCTCGGGCAGTAAAAGGTTAAAATCGCGTTCTTTTTAACTCGAAACTAATAATCAAACCAAACAGGAAACAATACAGAAAAGACCTTTTCGATTTGGCAGAAGGATGGGACGGACTGAGTCAGCCTCTCACATTTCCACTGCTCCACTTCACCCACGCATCATACAGACACTGCGCTGCCTTATGCATCTCCACATCGCTGCAAAAACAACTCGCCGCCTTTTTCTCTTTCCATCCACACGTCTGCTGCTTTCCTGTCCAAAAAAACTTCTCAAAAACTGCTAAATGCAAATGAAACGTTAATATAGCGTTTCTCGAAAACGCTGCACTGACTCCTCCACGGATTCCACCGAGACAGCAGATTCGGTTCATTGGAAAATACTTGCATAGACATTTCCTGGACAGATAGGTGTTAACTGTTCACACATTTTATCATTCTTTGTCATTTTTAATTGGAGGGAACTGGAGACTCGGTGGTTTAGCGGTACAATAGCCGGCACCACCGAGCTGCCACTGATGGACCCATGAGCAGGACCCTTAACTCTCAACTGCTCAGTGAGACTCTGGAACAGGACGTCCGCCGAATAGCACAAATGTAAATGTAGAAACACGCCGAGCTTTACGAGCACGTCTATTGTTCCAGAACATTTCAGCCGCTGATTTTCCCATTACGTCTCTGTGTTTGTGGTCTGCTCTTGTTTACAGACACAATACGTTGGTTTCCGTTTAAATGTGCAACTCCATCCAAAAAAAAAAAAAAAAAAGGTTTTTTTTTTAGGTTCACGTTCTCACTGCAGCGTCTGTGCAAATATAAGAGCTTGTGGTGACGCTAAAAAAACCACACGGTGCTTTAAACGCTGTGCAGAAGAAAAAAATGCTGCTGCTGCTTGTTGATTTTTGTTATTTTTTTTCTTATAAAGAACGAACAGCATTTGTTTTTTTTAGGCGATTTAATGTTTTGCTATAATCAGTGTTTATTGCGATTCTGCCATGATGATAGTCAGTGTTGGTCAGTCAGTGCGGGTCAGTCAGTGCGGGTCAGTCAGTGGTTCTCTGCTGTTCTAAACACTATCAGAATCACTGACCGACATTTACACCCTAAATTCTAATATTAGTTCCATTAAATGGTATTAATTTATTCCAGCCGTTTATTCTCTTCATTGTTCTGTAAATAATCATTAGTTCAGAAGGAGTAGAGAAGAAAAAACAGGAAGGACGTTTGATAAATAGCTCAGATCACCATGGCGGCGTTAGCGAAACTGCGAATAATAACTTTTGAAGAGATAAAATAAAGAGGACCTGTAAAAGGAGCGTGAGAAATCGTATCGCAAGCATAATGCGTTCGCGGAGGCACGAGTATGAAAGAATCAGAGATCGGGCCTTCTACCAGACCCATTCCGCAGTGTTACTAACAATAAAACACATCTCTGGGGGCCGCCAAAGTGTGCGCGCCCTTGTAATGGTGGTACCTCCCCTAAGTGGTGCCCCTGTGCGTTTGAGAAGCGTATAACAGGCAACAAATCTTCTGGCTGACAGACGCTAAAAACTGATGCATGTGAACTAAGCAGTATTTCTACCAAAAGCTGCAGCGCTGCATCATGGGAAGTCCATCGCTGCAACTATACATAGGATGTGAAAAACAGAATGTGAGGCGAATAGTATGTTCCAGTACTTAAAAACCATAGCCAATTTTATTTTAGCTTCAACAATGGCTGTGTTGATTAAAAACCCAATAACGCAGCTGGTCCACCAGATCCGGGAACATTGGATCAGAAACAAAAGCACGAACAACCACCTGAGGGTTAAAAGAAGAACCCTGTGCTTGGGATTTCTCCAGATTAAAGCATGAAAAACTCAACAAGCTGCAACTAAATCAAGCTTTTTTGGCTAAAAAATAAATCATAAAATCCTCTAAAATTCTGGAAAGACCGACAAGCCAATAAATTCAACACGGGTTCCTTACCAGCAGCTCTGAGGACGTGATGGAGTTGTCCGTGTAAAGACAGAGCTTTTTGGCGGAGAAAGGCCGGTACGATTTGAGTTTGGACGCCAGGAGAAGACAGGCGGCACCGAGAAGCTGCAAATACGACTTTTTTGTCTTCACAGCAGAAAGAAATCGGTCCAGATAATTGACAGCCAAAAGGAAAACTTCTTCCTCACACTCCTCTTCCTCACAAACCTGTAAAAAAAACAAGAAATACAAACTGAAATTCTTGTTCATTTCCACTTTATTATGGCTCTCTGTCTCGCTATCTTGTGTGCCTTCTCTCTCTTTGTGTGCCTCTCTCTCTTTGTGTGCCTCTCCTCTCCTCTGTGTGTCTCTCTCCTCTCTGTGTCTATGCCCTCTGTGTGTGTCTCTCTCTCTGTGTGTGTGTCTCTCTCTCTCTCTGTGTGTGTCTCTCTCCCTCTGTGTGTGTGTCTCTCTCCCTCTGTGTGTGTGTGTCTCTCTCCCTCTGTGTGTGTGTGTCTCTCTCCCTCTGTGTGTGTGTGTCTCTCTCCCTCTGTGTGTGGGTGTCTCTCTCCCTCTGGTGTGTCTCTTCCCTCTGTGTGTGTCTCTCCACCCTCTGTGTGTGTCTGTCTCTCCCTCTGTGTGTGTCTCTCCCCCTCTGTGTGTGTCTCTCCCCTCTGTGTGTGTCTCTCCCCCTCTGTGTGTGTCTCTCCCCCTCTGTGTGTGTCTCTCCCCTCTGTGTGTGTGTCTCTCTGTGTGTGTCTCTCTCCCTCTGTGTGTGTGTCTCTCTCCCTCTGTGTGTGTGTGTCTCTCTCCCTCTGTGTGTGTGTGTCTGTGTGTGTCTCTCACCCCTCTGTGTGTGTCTCTCTCTCGGGTGTGGTACTCTCCCTCTGTGTGTGTCTCTCTCTCCCCCTCTGTGTGTGTCTCTACCCTCTGTGTGTGTCTCCCCTCTCTGGGTGTGTCTCTCCCCCTCTGTGTGTGTCTCTCCCCCTCTGTGTGTGTGTCTCTCTCCCTCTGTGTGTCTCTCTCCCTCTGTGTGTGTGTCTCTCTCCCTCTGTGTGTCTCTCTCTCCCTCTGTGTGTCTCTCTCTCTCCCTCTGTGTGTGTCTCTCTCTCTCTGTGTGTGTCTCTCTCTCTCTGTGTGTGTCTCTCCCTCCCCTCTGTGTGTGTCTCTGTGTGTCTCTCCCTCTGTGTGTCTCTCTCTCTCCCTCTGTGTGTCTCTCTCCCTCTGTGTGTCTCTCTCCCTCCCTCTGTGTGTCTCTCTCCCTCCCTCTGTGTGTCTCTCCCTCTCTCTGTGTGTGTCCTTCTGTGTGTGTCTCTCCCTCTGTGTGTCTCTCCTCTCTGTGTGTGTGGTCTCTCCCTCTGTGGTGTCTGGTCCCTGTGTCGTTTGTGTGTGTCTCTCTTTGCGTCTGTCCCTCTCTCGCTCTCTGTGTCTGTCTAACTGTCTGTCGCTCCGTGTTTCCTTCTTTCTTTCTTGCTTTCTCTCTCTCTTTCTGTGTCTCTTTCTCTCTGTCTCTTTCTGTGTGTCTCTTTGTCTCTGTCTCGCTGCCTGTCCCTCTCTCGCTCTCTGTAAATTTCCGCCTCTCTGTGTCTTTCTATCCATCCTCTGGCTAGTCTGCCGAGTGAATGTTGTTCTTAAATGCGGAAAACAACATCTCACTGAAGACAATTCATTTATTTATGACTCGTCATAGGAAGTTATGGAGTCGCACAAAACCACAAAGCTGCAAACACCCACACCGTCGAGCTGCTCTGGATTCATCAAGTTAAAAAAAACGTTTGTTTTTAATGTAACCCCAGAAACAGTGACTGGAGAAAAAGCGAGAGGTGGTGGGGTTTTTTTAATGCAGTAACAATTCAACAAATTTAGAGACCTGCACTCCCGCAGGAGGAACCACGGAACTGCGAGGAACCGACGCAACCGAGTGCAGTGTGGGAGAAGATTTGATATGTAAATGCAGGCGAGAGAGTAAAGAATTATTTGCAGGACTGCCGCGGAAGGGAAACCTCTTAAAATAAAATACTCATGAATAAATAAACTATTTTGTAATGCAATAAGGACGACTAAAAGACAATTACAAGCGATTTAGAGGAACAAGTTCAGAGGCCACAGTAACGCCTGCACGGTTCATGCGCGAGTGTAGACGTGACACAGGTGGACCGATTAGTGCTACAGAAATGACGTTTATCCATTCCATGAAATATGAAAATGAAACATTTCTTTATTTTCTTTTGTATTGAAAACAGAAGCAGGTGAAACAAAAAACAGGAGCAGAAAAAACGACAAAAAATGAAACTTGTTTTGTATGTTTTCCTGCAGGATTTTGCAGGCGAGAATGAGTGAAAATACCACTGATAACGCCGTCCTGCGTCGGTCGCTACTAAGTGCAACTTAACTCAGAGAACAAATCCTCACTATTAGTATTAAAGGTTTTTTTTATTTTATTTAGACGGTTTAGAATATTGTTTTATTTGCTAGAAATAGGTTAGAGTTCATGTTTATCCTGTTTTATGTTTATGTTTTGCTTTATATAGTCCATGTTTTATGTTTCCTGTTTCTTGCTCATTGTTCATGTCTCTGTTTACTTCCTGTTTGGTTCTTGTCATGTGATACTTGTTCCCCATGTGTTCCTGTCACATGACCCCCTTGTCTATGTGTCTGGTTCTCCTTGGTTAGTCGTGTGTATTTATAGCCCTTGTGTTTCCCATTGTCTCGGTCATGGATTTCGGTTTGTCCCTGTACCGCTGTCCTGAGTCTGTCCAGCTAAGTTCAGTCGAGTCGATGCTAGTCAAGATCATGTTGGTTGTTTTGTTTATGTTTGTGCTAGTGGTTATGCTAACTTATGCTAAGCTAAGTTAAGTCGAGTTACGTCTAGATTAGTTTGTTTTGTTCTCATTGTAAATAAACTGCACCTTTGGGTTCTCAAACTACTCGCCTCAGTGGAAATCCTTTACAATTTATAAGTTCTTTACTAGTCACCTAATTTATGAGGACTTTGTTCTATTAGGAGATCTATCAGGAGCGTTCCATCGGGAGCGTTCCATCGGGAGCGTTCCATCGGGTGCGTTCTATTGACAGTAATAGAAAAGAAATGCTTGTTTAGTTTAATACCGTCATCATTGATTTAATAAAATAAAAACTCAATAAGAATCGGTTCTGCATATTTGATATCATGCAATTAATCAGTATCGGTTCTAAATACACCAATAATCAGTCGACCGTTAATTATAATGGCTATATAACTAACAGCTTCATCGCTCCTATAGGATGTTGTCAGGTTCAAAATTAGAGATTTAACGGCGGAAACGGTACAAAAACATTTACTCTAATAACCAGAGACGAGTTCGGTACTATAAAATAAGCAAATACGATTTTCCACTGGAGGAAACAGACATAACAAGTAGCTAACATCTCCACCACTTTTACTCGAATTAACTCATTGAAAAAAACGCATAACAATAAAATCACACAACCAATAAAATTTAACCATCACTAATTAGCTGATATCTGTAAGCTTTCTGGTCCATGTTCTTGGTTTATATTAAGTTTATAATAAGTATATTAAGTTTATGTTTTATGTTGATGTTTCTTATGTTTTGTTTCTGATCACGCTTGTGTTTACTTCCTGTCTCGTTCTATGTCATGTGATCCTTGTTCCTCATGTGTTCCTGTCACATGATCCGCTTGTCCATGTGTCTTTTTCTCATTGGTTAGTCAGATGTTTTTATAGACTTATGTTTTCCTTAGTCTTGGTCATGGATTCCGGCTGTGTCCCTGTACAGCTGTCCTGAGTGTGTTTATATCAAGCGGAGTCAAGTTTATTCTAGTTAAGTTCATGTTCATCTGTTGTGTTTATGTTTGTGATAGTATGCTTAGCTAAGCTAAGTTAAGCTAAATCAAGTCGAGTCTAGTTTACTTTATGTTCATTCTTTTGTAACTATTGTTATAAAACCACACTTCAGGTTCTTAACCACTTTCACACAAAATATTATTATTGTTGTTATAATTTGTCCTTGAACTATTCATGCTAACATCATCAGATTTGAGTGTATTTATTACGTGTAATTAGTGTGAATCAGCGTGATGGAATGATGCAAAGATGAACAGCGCTTTTATTTCCTGTCCGGACCACCCAAATAATTCAACATCATCACATAATTACTGTTGTAAATCAACATTGGCAGGAAATGTAGATAATTTAGATCATTTTAATTAAAACAAAAATCACAAACTTCAGCTTTTTTATAAACCTTTTCAAAAGCCACAGCTTAAAATATCAGCTTTTTATTTGTACTAAATAAAAAATAAAATAAATTAAACTGCATCGTTAAAGCTGCAGTCCATAAATTTGGCCTCTTTGTCGCCCTCTCTGGTTGAATCCCGCAACTGCAGTTATTTTGGATGATCTCCTTTATGCGTGTGTCTATCAGCACAAAGTTATAAAACATTATTACAGGATGACAGTTGTGAATCGGGCTAAGACAACAAAACCATTAAACACTGGATGGTGATGTAGTTGCACAAAAATTAATTCTGATCATTTTTAATCAACAAAAAAAGTTACAGACTGCAGCTTTAATGTCTGTAGCTGGTCTCAGGAAGGTTTTGTTGAGTTACGAGGAAAGATTTATATTAGTAAATATTAGTAGTAGTACACACACACACACACACACACACACACACACACACACAGAGGAGTGAGCAGTAACCAACCACCAACCTCCAACATCCAGGTGGCGACGATCTTCCTCATGTAGGGCTGCAGGTCGGGCTGCACACGCTGGAAATAAGGAGGTTGTGGAAGAAACGCGTCCTCGACCTTCAGGAGACCCTCCAGCACTCGGTCATCGCTGAATATGGTGGGGTCCAGCAGAGCTCTGACGACTCCTTCCGTTTCGTTGCAGATCAACTCCATGATTCGTTTCCCAACCTTTTTAAAGTGACTGCGGCAGAAAGACAGATGGAGACGAAGACAGATAGAGACAGAGACGGAGACAGAAACAGGCAGGAGGGCACGGGGCAAAACACGCATCAGGGTCGCTACAGGACTCGGTGCAGTCTTACTACTTCTCTACCTCATCACCAACTTCTCCCTGTCCACACCACTTCGTCTGTCTGTCTGTCTGTCTGTCCGCCCGTCACCAGCGCGGTGTCGCGACTCAGTGAACCAGCACCGCACGCACACGCACAACTTCCACACCACAGTGGGCCATAACCCGCATGTACAAACTCTTAAACAACTTCACGACCACCCAGTAGGCGAGGCTGTTCTGCTGTTCTGTCCCTCCTTCCCTTCTCTTCCTCCTCTCCCTCCTCTCCCTCCTCTCTCTCCTGTCAACGCTGCAAAAAAAAAAAAAACTCGCTCTGTATGCGGGTTATATTGACGTTGCGCATGCGCGTTAACGACGCAAAAAAAAAAAACTACACAACAAAATGTAACTCTTTTAAAGATTATTTTAAAAAGTTACTTCCCGTTTTAAATCCCCAAATTTATTGAATTTTGAATTTGCATTTGGGAAAAATAAAGATAAAACTTAATTTATTTATTTATGTAGCCTACGTATGCATCTATCTCTTTAACCATTACCAAAGCTACCACTCTTATTATTATTATTATTATTATTATAATTATTATTATTATTATCACAAATATTATGTTTAATTAATTTAACCAATTAAATATACCGTAATAGATTTTTAATATTATAAAAAAAACCCGTAACTTCTGTGATTTGCTCTTTTTTTTTTAATTATAGACTGATTTAATTTGAAATAAACTTTTGCTTTTTAATTGTAGATCCACATAGATACGTGCATTTACGGCGCAACAGATTTTGCGCATGCGCGTCATCGTGTACGTAGGATACGCCTGACCCACATGTGTTCAGTTATTACTTGATCGTTGGCATCTACGTCATCGTCTGTATCTGCCCAGGTTCCAGTTCACACTGCAGAAACGTGTCATAGTTACGGCACAGTTTTTAGGTGCATCCACACAATTTACCCACCATCCATTTTATAAGAAGCAGCTGCTAATTTTTACAGTTATACATCAGCCAGGATGAGGTGACAAGCACAAAGCATAAAATCTTGCAGATCCAGACCAAAAATGTCAGTTCATCTTTACATCACACATCAAAATGGAGACAAAATATCAGTGCGGGTCAGTCAGTAGTTCTCTGCTGTTCTAAACACAATCAGAATCACTGACCGACATTTACACCCTAAATTCTAATATTAGTTCTATTAAATGGTATTAATTTATTCCAGCAGTTTATTCTCTTCATTTCGTGGTGTTTCTCTCGCTGCACTGCTTCCAGTACGTGGATGTGGATGTTAGATTTTTTTGTCCAATCAGATTTCAGTTTCTATGTGCTGCCATGTTAATCTAATCTGCCTTCAGAATCAGTAGCGCTGCCCGTGGAACTTACACTATATTAGCAGTGGCAGATTGATCATTGGGTAATTATATTAAACACTGTTTCTGCAACCAATCAGATTTTTAAACCCGCCTCCCGAAGCCACCGCAGCTGGCCAAACATCAGCATTTTTTCATCTTTTGATTGGTCGATCAGAGTAAAACTGATCTATAAAAATATTTTATTGATATCTGCAATGTTTTTGTGATGTTATATTAATATTAGGATAAATATTGATTCTGAACTGTTCCAGATGTTGTAGGTGGTACAGTTGTGGTTGTAGTGTAGAGGTTTGGAGTTGTGTGTTTCTTGTCTGTCTGTCTGTAATTCCATGTCGTGTTATATTGTGTGTTTGTTTAGTATTGATGTGTTCCTATAATTGGGATGTGATAGTGGGGGTATTAGGAGGTGGATCAGTTGGGGTAAATCCACACTAAAGACCCAGCTACCAAATGCACCGCCCAACACTGCAAAATAGGATCCCTGTAAATCTAAACAAACCCGGGTTTTTAAATGAGCAATAATGTCTGTGCTTTAGTATTTATCCACCTACAAACATTCCCAATCCAACCAAACGTAAGCAGATAAACTGTTGACAGGCTGCCATTAAACATTAAAAGAGCAGGACAAACCAAATACCAGAAAGACTACAGAAATCAGTCCAGAGGAGTGTGTGAAAGCCTAAAGTTACAGCTTTACCCCTGTACCGACACTGGATACTGGATTGTAAAACATGATCTTATTATTAAGTCATGTGATCGTATGTCTTTACTTTAAGTCTAATCATCATGACAAGCTTCGGATATTCAACCCAAGAGTCTGATGTTTAAGATTTCTTGTAAACTAAAATGAAGAAGTTGTTTGTCCTACAACAAATGTTAATGTACTGAAAGAAGACAAAAATGCAGCCCCCCCCCACACACACATAGAAAAAGCCTAGTTGGCCTGCTGAAATCTGAAAGATTGTGGGTTTAAATCCCAGCACTACCAAGCTGCCCTAAGTAAGACCTTTAACCCCCAACTGATGAGATGTATTAATAAATTAGATAAATGTACGTCGCTCAAAGTAAAATCATCTGCCAAAAAATGAGACAGGAATTAAAGCGCTAAACCAGATTCTGTCCGGTAAACATGCTAAGCTATACTTTTCCATGCTTTGGTGTTTTCCTGGTCCAGATTTTAGAGTAAGTTCAGCGGCGATGTGGTGGAAATGATTTGTTTATTAACACAGACACGTGTTTCTGATAGTGGAAACGCCGCAATGCATTGAACTCACTCATTCAGCAAACCAATGAAATTACAGACGGGCCGCGCCGGATGACACTGAGATGACTGGAATTCTTATGTAATTACCGTCTTCTCCACTCCACGATATTCCAACCTGCTCGTAAATTCCTTCATAAGCCTGTCGTTAGAAAAGTGTTTAACACTAATGAACATCGCAGACGTCTGTCTGTGAAGCTGTAGGTGAAAGTGCATTGCTATTTGTTCTTTATTGATCGTGGGAACATAATGGCAACCACGGAACCGAAGCACTTTAAGAATTTGGTCACTGTTTCTCCTGTGCAAGTGCAAAGATCAGAACGTTTTCTGGTGGTTGATTCCTGTAGGTTTGCGAGCGATGGTTTCCAGAGGATAAGTCTGTTTTTGCTGGACTTCTGTTTCCTCCTCACACCCCATCGTCCCTTAACCACCCCAAAGACTGAAGTTCTGAAGTCTTCTGCAGCGAGATTAAAAATCCAACTTTAATACATATATAAGTCTCCTGCATTCATTATCATTTGTCTCCGTGTGTGTGTGTGTGTGTGTGTGTGTGGTGAGAGGTGCAAAAGAATCAGCACAGTGTAAACGCCTGGCTGCAGCATTTAGAGTAGTGACATAGGTTGGATTATTAAAGCATGAGATCACATCCTCACATCTCTAAACAGAGGAAGATAAGAGGAACTCCCTCCCCTCTCTCTCTCTCTCTCTCTCTCTTATGCTCTCTTACCCATTTTTACTCTCTCATTGTCCATTCACCTCTCTCTCTCTAATATATATATATATTAAATGTCTGTACTATTGAATATCTGCACTATATATATAATAAAGTTGTGTAAAAAGTCAAAAAAAGTCTCTCTCTCTCTCTCTCTCTCTCTCTCTCTCTCTCTCTCTCTCTCTCACTCATTCTCTCAATTCTCTCTGAGCTTGGTGTATAAACTTGAAAACAACATAACATTCAACATCAGTGTGGTACAGACATTCAACAGTACAGACATTCACAGTACAACATTACAGTCAACAGTACTTCACAGTACAGACATTCAACAGTACAGACATTCACATACGGACAGTACAGACACATCAACAGTACAGAATTACAGACATTCACAGTACAGACATTCAATACAGTACAGACATTCAACAGTACAGACAGACAGTACAGATATTCAATAGTAACAGACATTCACAGTTACAGACATTCAATTCGACTTCAATAGTACAGACATTCAATACAGACATTACAGACATTCAGACAGTACAGACATTCAATCAACAGTACAGACATTCAATAGTACACAGACATTCGACAGTACAGTACAATATTACAGAATCAATAGTACAGACATTCAACAGTACAGACAGACATTCGACATCAACAGTACAGACATTCAATAGTACAGACATTCATCAACAGTACAGACATCAACAGTCAGACACACAGTACAGACATTATTCAATAGTACAGACATTCAACAGTACAGTACAGATATTCATACAGTACAGACATTCACAGTACAGACATTCAATAGTACAGACAGTCGATAGTACAAGTACAGATATTCATAACAGTACAGATAGTTTCACATAGTACAGACATTCAACAGTATTCAGTACAGACATTCAACAGTACAGACATTCATAGTACAATAGTACAGACATTCAACAGTACAGACATTCAATAGTACAGTAACAACATTCAACAGTAGTACAGACATTCAGACGATAGTACAGATATCAACAGTACAATCAACAGTACAGACATTCATCAACAGTACAGACATTCAATAACAGTACAGACAGCATTCAATAGACATCACAGTCAGACATTACAGACATTACAGTACACATCACAGTACAGACATTCAATCAGTACAGACAGTACGATAGTACAGACATTCAATATACAGACATTCAACAGTACAGACATTCAACAGATACAGAAATTCAATAGTACAGACATTCAGACAACAGTACAGACATTCAATAGTACAGACAGACATCAACAGTACAGGACATTCATACAGGACACATTCAACAGTACAGACATTCAAGTACAGACAGACATTCAATTAGTACAGACATCAAACAGTACAGACATTCAATAGTACAGACATAGTCAATAGTACAGCAACATACAGACATTCAGAACAGTACAGACATTCAACAGTACAGACATTACAATTCAACAGTACAGACATTCAACATTAGTACAGACATTCAACAGTACAGTACAGCATTAGTACGATATTCAAACAGTACAGACATTCAATAGTACAGACATTCAACAGTACAGACATTCAATAGTACAGACAGTCGATAGTACAGATACAGACATTCAACGGTACAGACATTCATAGTACAGTCAACAGTACAGACATTCATAGTACAATCAACAGTACAGACATTCAATAGTACAGACATTCAACAGTACAGGACATTCAATAGTACAGACAGTACAGACACATAGTACAGATACACAGACATTCAATGGTACAGACACATTCAACAGTACAGACATTCAACAGTACAGATATTCAATGGTACAGTACAGACATTCAATAGTACAGACATTCAATAGTACAGACATTCAGACAGTACAGACAGATACTTCACATAGTACAGCCAGTAGTACAGACATTCAACAGTACAGACATTCAACAGTACAGACATTCAACAGTACAGACATTCAACAGTACAGACATTCGATAGTACAGATATTCGATAGTACAGATATTTAATAGTATATCTCACAGGTCACTGCACGGAACCCACTGACCTGTGAAAATTCAAAGCCGTCTCCATTTATAACTAATGACCTTCATTCATCAGAAACCTTCCATCAATCGTTTGGACATAAATAACATCACATACGTTCAGCTTTTCTTCAGCACACTTTTTCCTTGGCAATATGTTCTGAACGTAAAGTTTTCGCCACAGCAGTCCCAGCCTCGGCTCTGGCCTCCAGTTCACCTGCGTGATTTACTATTTCTGTTATTATCCAAAGCAGTCACAGGGTTCCACAGATTCCGACCAAGCCCTGTTCAACATGAAGAGCTTAACAGACCTGTTTCCTGCGACTGTACAGGATTCTGAACAAAAAAGTTGCAGTTCATTAAAGTTATTTTTTTGGGGGGGGATTTGTCGCAATTAAAAAAAAAATGCACATTAGAGATTTTTTTTATTTTGTGTAATTATTGTTCGCTTGCATTGATTAATTAGTAATTTTATTTGTATTTTCTTTTGTCCCTGTTTAGTAGACGGTCGTCTCAGGCTTCTGTGTTACACCCACAAATGGTTGGCTAAACAACTGATTCATAAAATAGTTTTAAAATGATTAGCTTGTGATTGGATTCTTTATGATTTACAGGGTCACATTTTTAACGGTTCACCTGGAAACAAAGCCATCGTGGGACAATGAGCGCTTAGAAGGATCACCTGAATGCTGGATATTCCAGATGATGTGATATAAACACAATAGAAACACAGCTATGGAGTCCAGATGTTCTGCTCTCAGTCTGAAGTAGGATTGCCACCTGTCTCTTAAAATACAGAATCGGCCTGTATTTTAGAAATAAATAGCGTGCCCTATTTTGTATCAATCTGAGACGTGTTTGTTCCGTATTTTCAGGTTGTGCTGCATTTATGGCAACTATCCCATCCACAAAGAGGGGGCGGGTTTTCGGGCAGTAATGCGCTGGCAGGAAAGTCAATTTGCTTATTATTATTATCATCTTATTGTATTTAGCTGTGAAAATATGACCACTAGGGAAGTGTGTTAAGTTGTGATGATTAGATACTGAGTGCCATTGTTCACACTGATTTTAATTAAAACTGTTTTTTTGTAATGTTTTATTATTTCCTTTAAAACAGGTTTTATTTTAGGGTTATTAACACAAGCACTTCATCGAGCCCATTCTGACCGTGGCCCAAAGGTGCGTGATCCCTGTTGCAGCAGACAGCCCTTATTTTTGCGTATAAATGGTGCCAACTTGAGTCCCCTGCAGCTGCACCTGGATATGCACCCTACAGCTGCACCTGGATATACACCATGCAGCTGCAACTGGATACACACCCTGCAGCTGCACCTGGATACACACCCTGCAGCTGCACCTGGATACACACCCTGCAGCTGCACCTGGAAATGCACCCTACAGCTGCACCTGGAAATGCACCCTACAGCTGCACCTGGATATACACCCTGCAACTGCACCTGGATATATACACCCTGCAACTGCACCTGGATATACACCCTGCAGCTGCACCTGGATATACACCATGCAGCTGCACCTGGATACACACCCTGCAGCTGCACCTGGATACACACCCTGCAGCTGCATCTGGATACACACCCTACAGCTGGAGTTACAATCAGAGCTGAGAAAATGTAAAAAGTAGCAGAAAAAAAGAGAAAAATGTAAAGATGTTTATTTGTCAGGGCAGCACGGTGGCTTAGTGGTTAGTACTGTTCCCCTGCAGGGGTCTTTCTGTGTGGAGATTGCATGTTCTCTCCGTGCTTGTGTGTGTTTACTCCGGGTTCCCCCCACAGTCCAAACACATGAATGATTGGTGATTCTAAATTACCAATAGGAATGAGTGTGTGACCCTGCCCTGTTCTGTTCTGGACTGGTGACCGGTTCAGGTCGTACCCCTCATGCCCTTTCAGAGACGGCTGGGATAGACTCCAGCAGATCCCCATGACCCCGAATTAGGGAATAAGCAGGTATAGAAGATAAATGAATGTTTATTTGTCACATAAACTTTACAGCACAGTGAAATTAGTTACTTTGAATATTTTATCTTAGTAAGTTGGGGGTCAGAGCACAGGGTCAGCTATGATACAGCACCCCTGGAGCAGGAAGGGTTAAAGGCCTTGCTCAATAACCCAACAGTGACAGACTGCTGGGAGTGGGACTTGAACCCAGGTCTTCCTGGTTATCCAATCAACAACGCAGCTCCTTAACCAATTTAGCCACCACTGCCCTGGTTTTACATAACAGTTATGTACTTCCAAGATTCATGCTCGTAAGATTGAATTTATCAAAGGCATACCAGTCTTATCAGCAGAAAAATGTGTTCAAGTGTGGGAATGGCCCTGATGAGGACAAGGTGACATTCACACCCAGCCTCCTATACAGCATTAAGCTTTGATCTGGACGGGTTGATGTTATGTAGAAGTTGGGATGAAGATGCTGGCTTGGGTGGTCGCAGATCATTTCTGAGGTTTCTGGGAAGATTTTAAGCTATTTGTCTTATTAAGAACTTGGACATTTGGTTTGTAGAGGAAGCCGTGTGGGCCTGTAGCGGAACAGATGTCTTATCAATGAAAGCGGGGAAAAAGCAGATTCACTCCCATACCCACCCGAGATGCAGCCTAAAGCAGCTGTGCGGTGCTAACGCTAACAGCAAACGCTCAAGGAATTGGTAGATAGCTAGCTTTCAATGATCATAAATCTGTAATCATCGTGCTCGAAGGTAATACCTGACATTCCGCAAACACTGCTATGGGACAGAAATGTAACGCTGTAATGGTAATTTCGTTTAAATAGCCATTAGGGAGTAATAAATTCTCGAACTCTGAGTTGGATAAAATATCAGAACATCCAAATCACATATGTTCATTGTCTGTAATGTCAGACCTAGAAAATAAAACCAGACTAGAAGGCAACACAAATAACAGGAAGAACTTGCAGGAAGTTGCTTTTGCAAAATAATCTGCCTGGAAAAGTCATCAGAAACAAGTGCTGTGGAATATCAAAGTGAATTCAATGAATGTTTTTACTACAATTGGCAAAAGTAAGGTTTTAAAAACATATGGATTTAATGCAAGGTCAATTTCGGGGCCTATGAAAAAATATGATGTTGGGCCCCATTCTGCACCAAACATACTATTACATTACTGCTAGTACATGTTTCTAGTAATAAAACAGATCTCAAAGTGCATGGGGTCTTAGAATTGCCCCAATTTTACCCCCTTAGCAGCGCCCCTTGATCTGATGAGAGAAACATCTTACCAAATGCTGAGAATGGGTGTGGAGCTGTACTGCTCTGGGGTTGTGTAACATTTGCACACAAAAAAAAAAACATTGCACAGATTGATGAAGAAATTTGATGGAGAAACTTCTGTAAGCAAATAACATACAGTGAGTCAAGAAACCGAAGATGGAAACAACAGAACACGACTCATAATACGCTCTAAATGCCATCATGCCATCCAATTATTGCATGCTGTAGCTTTACAAACAGCCCTCACACTCCCCTTACTTAATCTCATACATGCTGAGCAGGAGTGCTGCTATTCATTTTGAGCCCCATAAAAGAATATGAGTTTGGGCCGCCAAAAAGAATGGGGCCTTAGAATCCTAACTTTCACCTCCGTAGCGGCACCCCTGATGCTGAGCTTTCAAACCTAATAATGTGTAAAACCGGAAATGTTCTACAAACAAACGAGTGGTTGAAGATCCTTACAATGATAGGCTCTTGGCAAAAAAAGCATTTTTTAACATGTGATGGCTGTCAAATATGGCTGTTACTAAGTATTGGCTTAGTAGTAGTTTCTAGTAGTAGTAATGGCTTATTTACATTCATCCACCCATCCACTGGGAACCTGAAGTCTAGATTCAGCCTCAGACATCATGCCCACAAAGACCTTCTGCTGTTCATCTGAAGTCTGGCTTCATGAGGCAGGGTGGGCTCCCAGACAGGGGACCCCAAATCAAACTGCACAATTGAAAAATTCTTCTAATAACACAGTGCACACAATACAGCCAACAAAACATGTCTTTAGGAAGAAACCAGAGAACCCAAAGGAAACCTCTGAAGCACAGTAAGAACATGCAAACCCCACACAGGGTGGAGACCAGAATTGGGTGGAACAGGGTGAAAAGCCCCTAACTGCTAGGGGTGAGGCACATGTGCTAACCACTAAGCCACCAAGTGCACTGTAATCTGCAAAGAAGAAGTTCGTTACAAATATTGTATTTATTTTTTTTATTTTGCATGCGATTCCTCCAGTTCATCCAAACCTTCGCTAACAACTCTATCTTTCATCCAAAAGGTTAATACAGTTTTTTTAATAAGGTTTTTAGTGATTTCTTTCAGGAAACACTCAAGGCGAAGCTTTACTAAAACATTCCCACACAACAACCAAGATTACTGTTCATATAAGGACTAATAATATCCGATACCCATTGGAAAATCTATTCTGATCTACTCAGTAAGGTCAGCTAAGAGGAAGTCTGAAACTCTTCCCACCAGCAGACTCTGAGAAGCCCTTTGCACATCGGCAGAGACCTTCTGGTTTTGTGAGCACTGTCATTTAAAGGCTAGCAAAGGGTTAGCTGATCCAGACCCATTTATGTGAAGGACACAAAGAGAGATAAAGAGAAAGAGAGAGAGAGAAGAGGAAAGGAAGGGAAAGGAGGAAGGGGTCTCAGCTGCCATGCTCTTTATGATCTCTGCTCACAACTTCCCAGGACCGTGGATGTCCCTCTGGGAAAAATCATCAGTTTGTAATTATGGACACAGCCTCCATATCAGGAAATGTCTCATCACTTGACCTACATTAGTCTCATCTCATTTTATATTCATGTTTTATTTCAACTTCCTTACAAATAGAAAAACATCCCTTGTATTGTTTGACACTCAGACACATACTGAGCCCTTCGCCTACAGAGTGATTCTTATTGGCTGTTGCCATTTTTGTTATTTGTATAAGATTCTGTGAAGGTGACTGGAACAGGAAGTTTACACGCTGTGTGTTTTCGTTGGATTTTTTTCCCTTGTTAGGAATGTCATGATTCTAGAAGAAATGTCCCCTTCTGTATAAATAGTAGCAGGGAGGCAAAATTGTGCTTTGTAACTAAAATCAAGGATTATTTATGGTTTACATGTTGCTAGTTGTAGACGTCACTCCCACAAACTGCTGACTGAACCTCTGATGTATTTTAGAACACAAAACTGGGAACGCTTTCTGGATTTTGAGTCAGTCTGATTGGCTGAATTCTGGCGGATTTCTAAAAAAAACTCGTGAGCATAAGAAACGTGTATAAAAGAAGATTTTTCACAACGTCCCAACTTCATAGGAACTGGGGTTTTTAATTCCAAAGTTAAACACAACAGATTCGCAGCGCATCCGATTCATTGCTGAATGAGTCAGTGTTTTGAACGGATCGGTTGAGCCAAAGATTCATTAGCCCATCCTTAAACATCTGATGAATCAGCCATTTAAATGAATCATTTGAATGAACGACTCAGTGACTTTGCATATACATGTGCACCCCTTAAAAGCCTGACATCATAGAGCGCCCGCCACCCCCCACCCCAACCACAACCACATAAAAAATCTCAATTTAACCCCTGGTGACCAATGAGACTTAGACATTTTAGCTAAACATTAGATTTTACAAATGATGTGACGTAGACGATGAAAGAGTTGGACAGTTGTTATACGATTGGTTGCAGAGAGTCATTGACTTTAAATTTTCACACCTCTAAACATGCTAAAAATTGTCATTGGTTGCATTAAATTTGATAGCTTTACACAAAAAAATTCTAATTTTCCCACCATTTTATCAAAAATGCACAAAAATATCTTTATAAAAGAAAATCCAGCCCTTCTGCTATCAGACTAGGCTGAGACTAGGCTGAGACTAGGCTGAGACTGGGCTGAGACTAGGCTGAGACTGGGCTGAGACTAGGCTGAGACTAGGCTGAGACTAGACTGAGACTGGGCTGAGACTTGGCTGAGACTAGGCTGAGACTAGGCTGAGACTAGGCTGAGACTAGGCTGAGACTAGACTAGACTGAGACTAGACTGAGACTAGGCTGAGATTTGACTGAGACTGGGCTGAGACTGGGTCTGAGACTAGGCTGAGACTGGGCTGAGACTAGGCTGAGATTAGGCTGAGACTAGGCTGAGACTGGGCTGAGACTAGGCTGAGACTAGGCTGAGACTTGGCTGAGACTAGCTGGCTAGACTGAGGACTGGGCTGAGACTTGGCTGAGGACTAGGACTGAGACTGGCTGAGGACTGAGACTAGGCTGAGACTTGGCTGAGACTAGGCTAAGACTAGACTGAGACTAGGCTGAGATTTGACTGAGACTGGGCTGAGACTGGGTTTGAGACTAGGCTGAGATTAGGCTGAGATTAGACTGAGACTTGGCTGTTGCTGGGATTGTGCCAGTGTTGTGAGGTTAGTGAAGCAGATCAGGAACTGAGTGTACAGATGAGCGTAAGAGGAACTGAGAGGAACAGGCAATAGATTTCCAACTGCCTCCGATGACTGTGAGATATGACTCAGTTTATTAAACAGGAGGATTAAATTCATCAGAAAAAAAAATTGTTCATAGTGAAGGATTAGTATTCAGTCTGATTTCTTTCCTATCCAGATACAAAGTTGGAACACTGAAACATTCGTTAAACAGATGTGGAAGTGGATTAGTTGAATGCAAGCGCTGTCCAGAAACTCATTATGAAGAAAAGCTGGGACTTTTACACACATGGCTGATCCTGTGAACACCATTTACACACACTGTACTGTGGAGTCCGGACGTCTGGGACCAAACTACATTTATTTTTATAGTAACAGAAAATTTTGGAATTTTTGAATAAAATATATGGACAAAAGTACTGGAACTCCTGACTACAACATCCGTGTGTGTGTGTGTGTGTGTGTGTGTGTGTGTGTTTTAACATCCTATTCCAGATGTTGGTCCCACTTTTCCTCCTATAATAACCTGCACACTTCTAAAAAGTCTTTCCACTAGATTGGGTCATGTGACTGTGTGGATTTGGGTTCATTCAGGTCCAATAGTATGAGTGAGATCAGACACTGATGATGTAATAGTGAGGAGGTCTGGGGTTCAGTCGGGGTTCCAGGTTTAAAGGGGTGGAGTCAGAATCAGGACTCATTTGAATCAGCTTTAGATGTAACAACGTGTGTATAAGACTAAATATTTACTGATGTTTTATTTATTAGATTTGTTTTAATTTCTGTGTTTTTTGTTTTTTTTCTCTACTTTGAAGCGTGTGATTGGACGAAACTCTGGTGGTTTGATCCGGTTTTACACAAACATGTGAAGTCCAGGTATGTACAGATTGTGTTTCTTGTTTCCTGTTTATGTTTTAATATTAAGTTTTTATGTTTATATTATGTTAATGTTTTATATAGTTTATGTTTAATGTTTTGAGTTCATGTGCATTGTTCATGCCTTCATTTACTTCCTGTTTTGTCCTTGTCATGTGATCTTTGTTCCCCACGTGTTCCTGTCATGTGATTCCCTTGCCCATGTGTCCTGTTCCTATTGTTCAGTCTTTTGGGATTTTGGTGGTGTCCCTGTACCGATGTTGCGAGTGTTTTAGTCAAGCTAAGTCAAGTTTTGTAGATGCTAGTGCCGGTTATGTCGGTGCTAGTGTTTTGGCTAAGCTAAAGCTAAACTATGCTAAGATAAGCTACGCTATATTAAGTCTAGATGAGTTGATGTGTCCACTTTGCGTTCTAAAAACACAACCCATTTAGTGGAATTAAACCCATTATATAATATAGCTTCTGGTGGTGATATAAATTGTAATAAAAATAGTTTTATGACATGAAATAGAAATTAGGAGGGTTTTTACTAGAGGTTTCAGACTTTTGGACTCTTGGAACTTCAGCATTAAGAAGATTCTTTAACAGTCTTTTAATATTTCTGACTCACCTGTTTTACTTATAAGATCCTCGGCAGGTTCTTCACCTCCGCGTCGTCATGCGTGAGATTACATCAGCGCAGAGACTCTCATTGTCACTATCGAATGTTACCGCAGTGAGGTAATCACTCCAACACAGAAAGCGCCAATTCCCTTGGGAAGTTTGTACCATAATGTCAATAAATTTAAGCTTTTTTTTATTTGCCATTGGGATGAGCGAGCGGCCACACCGAGGGGATTGTTTGCAAGAACAAAGCACAAAGACGTTGAAGGCATGAACGGGTGGACAGGGTTGAAGATGATTTTTTTATTAAAAGTGAGTCGCTGCTGCTGGAAAAGAGTAGTTAGGAAAAAACAATTCATACTATTCAACTAGTGAATTTAACTATTCTTATATTCTTGTCTTTCCATCAAACATGCAACATTTTCTAAAGCATTAAATAGAAAATTCCGGGTGCCACTATGTTAATAACAAACATCCATCGATGGTCTATAGACATTTATTCCTAATCTGGATCACAGGGATCTGCTGGAGTTTATCCCAGCTCTCATTGGGTAAAAGTCAGGGGTCACCCTGGACAGATCATCACAGTGCAACATACAGACAAACAACACACACACAACCACACACCCACACTCACTGGTAGGAAACCCGGAGTAAACTATCTGAACGATCTGAAGGCTAGATCTGGACCGCTGGGTGTCCCACACTTAGCTGTGACACTTCTGGACTTTCAGAAGACGTGTGTGTCGTGTTGTTTAACGGTCCGTCTGGAAGCAACCCACAGTCGGCTGATCTAGAAAGTTTACATTGGTGGCAATGGGCATTAAACACGATCCTGTCAGTCATACGTTCTTATGGGCGGGCCTTAGCCATTCAAAGCAGCCAAAGGTTTCCAGACCTTCTGCCGTCAATCTGAAGGTCTGTCTACACCAGACTAGTGTAGATCAAGAACCTTTCAGGGTTTACCCATTTCAAACGAACATTAATCATGGCAAAGCACCTGGCAGAACCCTTAAGCGTGTTTCTAACAAAATATAGAACGCTTTCATGTTAAAAGCATAAGCTGGGTGTGTATTTATTAAAAATGCTTCAAGAACTTATCGAGTGCTGATAAATTTATTAGTGTTTAATCGTTGGGTTGGAGGATTGTGCGTGTTTTTGGACTACAGATGAAGAAAAAGCTGGCACTGAACTTTGTCTGGGAAAATGTATTTTTTCTCCGATGTCATAAAATGGCAAAGAATTAATGCTTCTATTCTTTGCTTATATGTTGAGACGGCTTGGATTTGTGCAGATCGAACAGTGCAGCTGGGGTGCGAAGCTGAATTACACTCCATTCTGAACTGAGGCCCTTCATTCATTTGTGACATTTACAGTTGGCTTGGTTTTCCCTTTAAGCAGGGCCTCTCGCTTTTCTGGAAAAATCCAATGTGTGTGTCTGGGTTCACTTGTGGCCTTGCTGCTGAAGAGGGCTGGCGGCTAACGCGCTAAAACGCACATGATGTCATCGTCCTCATTGCATTACAGTGCTGTAACAAGCTACAGATGAGAGGAGGAAATCTGCAAGCCTCTCAGGAGGCCTCGACCGATCCAGTAGATTCCAACAACTCACTAACCTCCAAAGAGATTTAAAGAGAAAACAGGATAGAATGAATTCGACAGATGATGACAGACGCAGGATATATCAGTAAACTTGTCTCGACATAAGTGTAGGCAGCACATGGAAGAAAAAATATCTACTAATGATAGACATGATTAATCGATGATCGATAAGTGATCGGTGGTAAAAGTTTTGTTGAATATAATCAATAAAATTGATTGAAAGGTTGTTGTTTTTTTTTTTACAGTTATTTACCGGTGGAAAGTAAATATAGTTCGTTTTTTCAGAGAGAGAGAGAGAGCGAGAGAGGGAGAGAGAGAGAGAGAGAGAGAGAGACACAGAGAGAGAGAGAGAGAGAGAGAGAGAGAGAGAGAGAGAGAGAGAGTTCGGTTTGGAGAGGGAGAGAGAGAGAGAGCGAGAGAGAGAGAGAGGAGAGAGAGATGAAGAGGGAGAGAGAAGAGGAGAGAGGAGAGAGAGCGGGAGAGAGAGAGAGAGAGAGAGAGAGGAGAGAGACAGAGAGGAGAGAGAGAGAGAGAGACGAGAGAGACGGAGAGAGAGAGAGAGAGAGAGAGAGAGAGAGAGAGACAGAGAGAGAGAGAGAGAGAGAGAGAGAGAGAGAGAGAGAGAGAGAGAGCGAGAGAGGGAGAGAGAGACAGAGAGAGAGGAGAGAGAGACAGAGAGAGAGAGAGAGAGAGAGAGAGACAGAGAGAGAGAGAGACACAGAGAGAGAGAGAGAGAGAGAGAGAGAGAGAGAGAGAGCAGAATGCAAAGATCAGTGTGTGTGAATGCGAGTGTGTGTGTTAAAGTAGTTAGGCTGAAACTCAGAAAACACACATGCCTCCTCCGTTCACGGTTTTTTACCAGCTGTTTTGCATATTTAAATATAAAATATTTTTGTTTAGTGCTTTTTCTTTCTTATGTCAGAGGAGCAGATGAGGTAATTATTAAAGCAGGATTTCTTAAAAAATAAAACAGACAATGTCCAAACGCAACTATCAGCTGTAGCCAATCGCTGTTCAATCCGAACAACCGTGCAACTTTATCCAGTTACAGTCACTTTTTTGCAAAGTTGACCAATCATTGTTAAGCCCCGCCCCAAACTGTACCGACCACAGCAAAATACCCTGTGTCTTATTTGCAGATGTGTTAATATGCTAATATCTCACTCTGTCCAACGTTTACAAACGACTTCAGCAAAGTGTGCAAAGCATTTCTTCGACATTCTTTACAAATGTTGAGGTTTTCTTTGGGAGTCGCGAAATTGGACAGTATTAGGAACGAGTTCATCGGGGGACAGCTCAAAATAGAGGTTTTGAGGAGAACGTCAGGGTGTCCAGATTGAGGTGGTTTGGACATGTACAGAGGAGGGACAGTGAATATGTCGGTAGGAGGATGTTAGAAATGAAGCTACCAGGCAGAAGGTAAAGAGGAAGAGCAGAGAGGAGGTATATAGATGTGATAAACGTTAGTGTGTGTGAGTGAAGAGGATGTAGAGAATAGGGTTAGGGTGAAGACAGATGATCTGCTGTGGAGACACCTAAAAGGGAACAGCCGAAAGGAGAAGAAGAAGAAGAAGAAGATAACTAATTTTTCAATATACTATAAAAATACTACAAACCGGAATTACACTGTATCATTCGACTACAAAGTCTGGATGAATAAAGCTTCTTTTTGCTCACTTCCTGTTTACACATGCACACAAACCACAAACCAGGTACCAGGAGCTCAATAACAAGCAGTGAACAAATTTGAGCAGAAAGATCTTTAAAGTGCTGTAAGTTGTAAAATGGAACCTTAAAAGGTTTGAATTGTCTAGAACATCTATCAGATTCTTTAGATCAGATTCTTAAACTATTCCTAAATCCATTCCGCACTGTGATGAAGAGCCTCATAACAGTAAAAGAGACAATACTGATGCCTTGAAGGTGTGTGTGTGTGTGTGTGTATATATATATACGACAATAAATATGTGCCAGGAATCACAGAGCATCAGACCGCCTCCAGCTGCTTCCCAAATTTCATCCTTGACACAATCTTTATATAAAAATTACTCAAGTACTAAAAAAGAGAATTAAAACCACTGCTTAAAGCATGAAAAAACCCCAGAGTACAGAATACTGCAGGATTTATTACAGTAGGATGTAGTAAACTGTTTCTATGTTGGAGTATTTCCTGCAGAGTATGATAGTATAAACTGTAGTGAATTGCTAAACTGGAGTAAATACTGTAGTAAACTTTCCTTTAAGTTACTAGATTAAACTAGACGACTGTGATCAACTGGATGATGTTCTACTATTGACTAAAGGGTCGAGTTTGTTCTAGTATTTCCACTGGGTTAATGTTTGCGTGGTACTATAGAAAGAACTGTAGTGAACTGATCAATAATATTGGAAAGAGTTGCTCTTTGGGAAACAGAGGTGTTAATGGGGATCAGTGTGTTCCAGTGTGAAAGACCAGATTCCCATTTCTAATCAACACCAATGATCAGATCATCCATTCGGGTTAAAGTTCAACAATCCAGCCAAGATTTACCCCCAAAAATCAGCACTAAAAATGAAGGGTTTGTTCAGATGTTTTGGTTTTATTGGGTTTTTTTAGGGATTTTGTGTGATTGGATTTTGTATTGATTCTCTTTTTACTCTGATTTGTGCTGTGAAGCTTTTCACACATACAGTAGAATCCAGTTGGAGAAAATTGACTCATTGAGTCATTCATGGAGTCATTTGTTAATTTGACTATAGTAGAGTTACTAGAACAAGTGGAGTCGAATTCATATAATCAATTATATCATATATTTATTAGAGTAAGATTCAAAAACACTCCAGTATTTAACACAGGAGATTTTACTACAGGATCTATAGTAAAGTTACTCTACAATACTATAGTAGTTTTTACATTAGCACACACACACACACACAGTAAGTCGAAAACACAAGTGTTCAAATTGAGTGGGTGTCATGCAGCATGTGGGGCACTTGAGGTTGAGTTCGTCCCTCACTATTGATCGTCTCTGTGTGTGCGAACTGTTCTCTAATAAACAATTCTGTGTGTGTGTCTGTGTGTGTGTTTAAACAGACAGGAAGTAAGAGAACTAGACCTAAAAATGAAAGGAGGGATAAAATAGAGTATTTATTCAGAACATGGAGGAATATATAAAGAAGACAAGCAGCAGCGTTAAGAGCTGAAGCAGATGTTACATTATTTTCCCCCACGATTTTCCCACAATACTAAAAACCTGGCAGTGAACACCTTTGTTTTGACCATTTCTCCATGCACACCCGAGCAACTTCAACAGCTGGAATGCAGTGGGAATGTCAACAGCAGACATCCAGTAAAGTGAGACGCTGGACCCCTCGACCTTTCCTTCTATAGACGCTTAACAAAATGACTTTGGGAAAAAGGTTGAGCCACCAGACAACTACAGCATGTGTGTGTTTTCGTGTGTGTTTGTGTGTGTGTGTGTGTGTGTGCCAGCCTGGATTAAATTATGTTACAGGAGCAGAGAGATGATTATTGTCCTAGTCTATATGTTTAATTGACAGTGTTTGAGGGTTAAGCACTCAGTCCTAACCAAAAAAGTCCCTTTTATTAAATAATCTTTATTACAGTTAAAGTATAAATCTCAAATGTTATTTCTGAAATGAGTGACTAAGATCAGTGTTCCAGTGGTGGACTTTTATATGAAATTTATTAACACTTTAGCAGACAAAATTTTAGTTTATAATAAGAAAATTTGAAGTGGGACGTAATAGCGCAGAGGTTAATGTGTTGGACTGCTAATTGGAAGATCTGGGTTTGATTCCCAGCACCACCAAGCTACCACCACTGGGCCCCTGAGCAAGGCCCCTTAAACCCCAATTGCTCATCTGTCTAGGAAATAATGTAAATGTAAGTCTACTACATTTGTACTGCAACTCAAACTATTTTGTGCATCAACCGAACAACAATCCAAGTTTACTTAAGTAAAAGTACCGAGTTAAAGCCAGATAAACTTACAATAAGGCGGGTTCTCAGTTAGACCTTGTCTTCTAAACGGCCCTTCAGACAAGACCACGGAAACTTTACTGCTGTTACTGCTGTAAACCTACTGGTTTATCTGCTCAGAGGAGAACTGCCCCTGTTTTTTTCTCCATTCTGTCACTGGTGGAGTTTTGGTTTCTTGCCGCCGTCGCCTCTGACTTGCTTAGTTGGGACTCTAAATTTATGGATATCAATTAAACTGAGTGTTTTAACGAATGTTCAATGACGTCGTCTCTGATGTAATTCTGTAAAACTGCTTTAAAACAATCCCGAATGTTAAAAACACTAAATAAATAAATACATAAATAAATAAATAAATAAATGAGGGGACTTGACTTGACTTGATATACTGTAATCTCAAATATTCCAGATTTACTCTGCATTTTAGATCAAGTTTCACTCTTCTAGTAAGGATTTCCACTATAATTTGGAGCTTAAATGTGGGACATGTGTTCATTCAGGTCCAATAGTATGAGTGAGATCAGACACTGATGATGTAATAGTGAGGAGGTCTGGGGTTCAGTTGGGGTTCCAGTTCATCCCAAAGGTGTTCATTTTAAAGGGGCGGAGTCAGAATCAGGACTCTGTACAGGACATGAGAGTTCTCCTCCTCCAATCAGAACACAGCATGTCTTCATGGAGATCAGGGGATTTTGTGCACAGGGACATTGTCATGCTGGGACAGGGTTCGAGTCTCGCAGTTCCAGTCGCGACGATGACGTAGCAGTGACGTGTGATGCAGATGGATGAACATGTACCCTTGTGCACTTATCAAGTAAGTGTGCACTTCCAAAATTTGTCTTAGGGTGTAGTGTGGGTATTGGGACAGGGTATTTTGTCAACTACACCGAATATTCAAGCCATGTGAGAAATCGGTTTATTGTGTTGGGAGTGAAAGAAACAGGTGTGCTGTGTAACACTGAACCGTGACGGGCTTTAGGGTATATATATAATTCTGTTCTTTCTCTTGGGTTCTTTTGCTCCTGTGTTCACTTTCTCACGCTCTTTTTTTCCCTGTCACTCTCCCTTTCTTTCTCTGCACAATAGGTTATCATTCCTAGAGTTCCAGTCTAGTGACAGCATTAAAACAGTGCATTCAGCAACCTGGTTAAACTTTCACCTGAAGCACATACAGTAGTTTGACCCGCGTCAATCACCTGGCAAGAAAGACACAAAGTGGGTGTGAACAAAAAAAATAAATGAATGCAATTGTTGTCATCATGTGGAAGAAGCTGCAGACTCCACATGCCCGTGCAGAGATGTGTGTCAGCTCTACGGCGGCATGAATAAACCGAACCCTGCTTATCTGCCTGGTGACGACGTACCAGACGTTCTGCTGTCGGTTTCCTTTACAGGACATAAGGGTCACCTATAGCACTGAAAGGGTGGACCAGAAACCATGAAAAACCTCTAAAGATACACACAGAATTTCTACAGATGGAATGGGAATAGAATTTCCAGCCACAGTCTCTAGATATGCACAATTTCTGTTCCTAGAAAACATGATAAATGTGTTACTCCTGGCTCGAAAGAGAGAGAGAGAGAGAGAGAGAAAGAGAGAGAGAGAGAGAGGGAATCGAATTCCTGTGGGTTAGAATAGCCCATGAGCAGAGGCGTGTGTTTTTTCAATTTTATATTTCAGCAAGCGGGTTTGTTGTTAAGCTGTGACTTGTGAAGCAAAAATACTAGAAACACAAGTGGATTAAATTCACACTGCAGGTCCTGATGTCCAATTCCGATTCTGTCCCGACTACATCATCTTTCCAAACAGACCCGTATCTGATATCTGTATTTACACTAAACACGGTAAAACAACCCAATGTAGACCTACTGATCAGAAAAGGAAGTAGAAACAGTGCAATAATCGATGGAAGAAGATTAAATGATTATTTAGTATTTGTTTCCGGATCATATTTAACGGTCGGCAAAAACAATGATCTCTTTAGGGGGACAAGAAAGTCATTACTGCTTATTCAGTGACGTTCGACCCACATTGACAGGTGAAAATCCGACCTGTGTGTTTACACTGCACACGGTAATGCACATATCCGATTTATAATCCTCATTTATTACCACATACCCATAAGATCTGAATCCAATCGGAAAATATTAGAACCCATGTGCTTTTTTCCTGCTTATACCATCGTGGGTCAAATCCCATCTGTACCAAATATACATTAGGTCACATGATACATACAGTGTAAATGTGGCATTGGAGTCTTGTGGTAGTGCAGAGGTTAAGGTGTTGGACTACTAATGTAAAGAACCGGGTTCGATTCCCAGCACCACCAAGCCACCACTGCTGGGTCCTTGAGCAAGGCCCTTAAGCCTTAATTGCTCACTCTTATCACAGGGAATAATGTAAGTCACTCTGGACATAAGGGCATCTGCCAAATTCTGCAAATGTAAATGTAAATGTTGTCATCACCAAAAACACAAGTTAGAGTAAAATTTGATCAATGCATAAAAAAAAAATGCATTAAAAAGGGTCACATCACATCACATCACATCACATGTAGTGTAAATCGACAGAAGCACCTTGCAGTCCATTCATCTGGGGGTTTTTGCTAGGGGAGAGTTTCAGTCTGGCTCAGATGCATGCAGAGATGCAGAAAAAGAACCGTTTCCTCTCCTCAGACATTACATAACTGCAGAAGTGGAGATTGCTGAACTCAGCAGTTTGTCAAGCCAAGTATGAAACACACTGTATGTGTTTTAACAAAAAAAAAAAAAATATATATATAAGAATAATAAGATAATCCAGGACATTTTAGTAATTAATATCATTACTGGTGTTAGTAATGATGAGTCTATATGGTCTTTTATACGCTATATTATTAAAGCGTTGTTTACTATCGCACCAACATGTGTATGTTGAATGGTGTAGCATAACATTATTACTTTAACTGCGAGACTCGAACCCTGTCCCAGCACGACAATGTCCCTGTGCACAAACCCCCTGATCTCCATGAATTCATGCTGTGTTCTGATTGGAGGAGAAGAACTCTCATGTCCTGTACAGAGTCCTGATTCTGACTCCACCCCTTTAAACTGAACACCTTTGGGATGAACTGGAACCCCGACTGAACCCCAGACCTCCTCACTATTACATCATCAGTGTCTGATCTCACTCATACTATTGGACCTGATTGAACACAAAGGAAGTGTGTGCACTACTGACAAGAAGAGGCCTGCTCTAAACGTTCTACATGCCAACGCTTAGCAAGATGAAGTGTGTGTAGCAGAGTGTGTGGTGTAACAACACTGTGTAAGTTTTGAAGGATAGAAATGCATCTGGAAGTGTGTGTGCAGTCAGTGTTGGTCAGTGCGGGTCAGTCAGTGGTTCTCTGCTGTTCTAAACACTCTCAGAATCACTGACCGACATTTACAACCTGAATTCTAATATTAGTTCCATTAAATGGTATTAATTTATTCCAACAGTTTATTCTCTTCATTTCGTAGTGTTTCTCTCGCTGCACTGCTTCCAGTACGTGTGTGTGGATGTTAGATTTTTTTGTCCAATCAGATTTCAGTTTCTATGTGCTGCCATGTTAATCTAATCTGCCCTTCAGAATCAGTAGTGCTGCCCATGAACAATAGTGGTGCCCTGGTGACCTGTCCAGGTCCAGGGTGTCCCCCTCCTGCCTTTCGCCCTTTCAGAGACTCCAGCAGATCCCTGTGACCCCGAATTAGGGAATAAGCGGGTTAAGAAGATGAATAAACAAATGAAAGAATGAATGAATGGCGTTGTCTTTTTTTTTTTTTTTAGCTTCCCTGCGCAAATTCGTTCATTTTCTGTCTTTTGTTCTGGAGAGGAACTCCTTTACAAGACATATAACATAGAACTGAAAGATTACTGACACCTTGTGGACAGACGATGACATTACAGTAGAATGAAAAAGAATCAGGTTTGTCTTTTTCCTCTTCTTTTAATCTGATGATATGAATCTGATACAAAAACACATCTAAAAATACTTTCCGAAGATGAATAATTGCACACATACAGCACACCGATAAAATAATTGCTATATCGTATTTCATACCATCAAAAAAATGGTATTGGTATATAAAAAGGTTTTTTATATATATTTCTGCACTGCACCTTTTAGTTAATTTTATTGCAATCATTTCATTTAAAGTAGCTTGAACGTTGTCCTAGAGAGCAGATTTCTGGGCTGTCTCTGAGCTCAGTGTCCTGTACAGCAGCATATAAGCAGTTTCACTAAAACATCACACAGAAGAATTATTAATAAACAAAAATAAACCTAAATACTGTGAATATATATTAGATTATATTTAAAACTATATACCTGAACCGTCCTCGTCCTTCATATGTGCTTTGCACCTCCTGCCAGCTGACCTACCAACAGCATAAACAAAACGATGTTAAAAACGTCAGTGCTTTACACTCATGAACTGCTTCAAAACACCATTGGACCGATTTATTTAGGAAACAGACTCCGGGGTGCCCCTTTCTGCTCACCATCATTGTATAAATAATATAATATAATTCGATCAAACATCTGAAATTAAAGCACTAAATTGAGCAAGGAGAATTTGACGCTAACAGTAACGTTAGCACTCGGCAACCAGCCCTACAGCAAACCCCCAAAAAACTACAGGTATCGGTGAGTACCAGGAAAAAATATCGCTACTCATACTCAGTCTTTAAATAATTGTATCGGTGCATCCCTAATTTTTTGCATTGTGCTGCTTCTAGGAATTTAAATAATTGCATAAAATCCTAATAATTAGGTGACGTTTAGCGTAAAGACACTGTGTTGCTTCCAGGTTAACTAAATGAACCTTTTCTCACCTGGTGCATGTGGCTATCATCGATATAGTACCACTTATCGTCTGTGGAATAGATATAAGCTGTGTAGTGGCCCATCGTCGCCATCCCAGCGTGCACCACCACCGCATACAGTCTGTACCTGCTCTCAGTCTACAAAAAACAACAGCATTTATAACACTCACAATTGTATTTCAATCCTGAGATGAATTACTCATCACACGTTACCGTTCGGGGATGTTCCTCGGGTAACATTTCAGCAACGTTAATCGTTTCCAGGAAACTGACTTTGCTGTTCAGCTTCCTGGTAAAGCCGTGGATGTTTCTGAACCGCTTTAGATTAATGCATAGGATCGACGGCAGTGAAAGAAGCTTGTAATACTACCCAAAAAAATGAAATGACAGTAACAACCATCATCATCATCATCATCACCATCATCATCATCATCATTAAAATGTTCAGAGACCTGAGCAGAGGGCATCTTCCTCTCACAGCTGCCACAGTAAAAAGCTTCGCTGCTTTCCAAATGTTGTAGCTCGAAAAACAATTTGAAACAGTCCTCCTGTATAAAAAAAAAAGAAGGATGTTATTAAACATCAACAAAAGCATGACAACCGTTACCATGACAACAATCACTCGAACCTAAATCAAAATGTATTAGTCTCGATGCTGAGTTCTTACCAAAGTGTTTGTATCTTCATGCAGATGTAATGGAAGGCTGAGGAAGATGTTAGGGACGCGGTGTACGTTCTGGCAGTGTAAACACTCAGTGCACACTTCCAGATTTATCTTGTAAAGGTTTCTTATTTCTGCAGCCTGCAAAAAAAACACAGACCGTCATATGCATGCGTCTGCACTGCGTCTGTCCAACACAGTTGTGTTTCTGACATCAATAGAAGAATATTTTTTTTTAAATCTGGACACTACTGAATAAATGATGGTCTGCATAATATTATTGTAGAGTAACTTTACTATAGATCCTGTAGTAAAATCTCCTGTGTTAAATACTGGAGTGTTTTTGAATCTTACTGTAATAAATATATGATATAATTGATTATATGAATTCGACTCCACTTGTTCTAGTAACTCTACTAGAGTCAAATTAACAAATGACTCCATGAATGACTCAATGAGTCAATTTTCTCCAACTGGATTCTACTGTATGTGTGAAAAGCTTCACAGCACAAATCAGAGTAAAAAGAGAATCAATACAAAATCCAATCACACAAAATCCCTAAAAAAACCCAATAAAACCAAAACATCCGAACAAACCCTTCATTTTTAGTGCTGATTTTTGGGGGTAAATCTTGGCTGGATTGTTGAACTTTAACCCGAATGGATGATCTGATCATTGGTGTTGATTAGAAATGGGAATCTGGTCTTTCACACTGGAACACACTGATCCCCATTAACACCTCTGTTTCCCAAAGAGCAACTCTTTCCAATATTATTGATCAGTTCACTACAGTTCTTTCTATAGTACCACGCAAACATTAACCCAGTGGAAATACTAGAACAAACTCAACCCTTTAGTCAATAGTAGAACTTCATCCAGTTGATCACAGTCGTCTAGTTTAATCTAGTAACTTAAAGGAAAGTTTACTACAGTATTTACTCCAGTTTAGCAATTCACTACAGTTTATACTATAATACACTGCAGGAAATACTCCAACATAGAAACAGTTTACTACATCCTACTGTAATAAATCCTAAAGTACCCTATGGTATTTTCTTATGTGGGATAGTAAGTAGTTGGGATGTGTGGTATAACGGTACTTCAAAAAATACTGCTATATTATATTTAAAATAGTACAATTATTTTGCTGAAATCAGTATTTTATGCGCTGCTGTTCCAGAATTTACCTGTAGTATTTCCCAAACTGCTGCCGACCGCTACTACTATGAAGCAGCCGACAGGGCGAAAGATTTATTAATGCTTTTACTTTGATTATAAAATCTAATTTGACTGTTAAAGCGACCACATAAAAAAATGTATTTGTTATAATTTATTAAATAAACTAACCTGCAATGTTGAAACACGTATTAAACTAATTTCAGTGTTTCCCTTGCTGTAATATTCAGGAGGAAGGAGTGGAAAAATATAATGTTCTTTCATTAAAAAACCCACGCAAGCACAGGGAGAACATACAAACTCCACACAGAAAGAACCCCTGCAGGGGAATCGAACCGTGCTAACCACTAAGCCACTATGCTGCCCTTATTAATTATGATTATATATGAATATGAATGTATATGATGATCATTCACTTTGCTGATACACATCTAATGTTTTACATCTAATGTTTTACATATCATTTCTTTATAATTTCTTTATCTTTTGACAACCGAAAAAAACAAAACAAAGAAACACATCTTCAGGTAGTCAGATTTCTATTTCAGATTTTCTATCAGCGACAGGAAAATACGACTATTAAAAACTATTAAAAATAGTTTTTATTTCATTTATTTATCGAGGCTGTTTTTTGTCACTTATACACAGATACTCGAGGAATTACATCAACAAAGACAAAAATTGTATTGAGTCTCTAGTAGAATATTTTGTTTAGGATATTTCTGTGTGTTTATGTCTGCTATTTTTACTAGTATTTTTTTGAAGCAGATCACAGAAAAAAAGTAAATATAAACTCACGGTTTGTTGGTCAGTCTGTTCCTGAATCAGACCTAAGATGGTGTGGAAAACTTCATCAGCGTCATGTTCGGTGTAACCTAAAGCAAAACCTTTCATTCAGAAACTCCCCCAAAAAACTGCATTATAGTTCATCAGTCAGGACTAAAAACACTCACTCCTATGGGCAATTTAGAATCACCAATCAATCTAACATGTTTTTGGACTGTAGGAGGAAACCAGAGAACCCGGAGTAAACACACACAAACACACACAGGGAGAACATGCAAACTCAACACAGAAAGACCCCTGCAGGGGAATCGAACCCAGGACCTTCTTACTGTGGGGCAACAGTGCTAAACACTAGGCCACCCTGCTGCCTTTAAAAACATATATTATTTAATAGTATGTTTATAGAAACACGAACGAATGCATACGGCAAATGTTGTATTCATGAAGGCACTTCAGGAAATTCCGATGAGGGCTGGTCTGGCTTTTATCCTTCATGGCTTCTAACACTTTCCTGAGCTCCAGAGGAACACTGTTTCTATCAGAGGTCTCAGATGGTTGCCATCTAAATGTAAAATAAAATGGTTGGTACTTCAATTATGAAACATTTTTCCCTGATTATATCTTCCATATACATGCACAGTCAGATGTTTACATGCGGCTTGTAAAAATAATTAAAACTCACAGAAATTATTATTATTATTATAGAGATGAATGTCTAAGTATTTTTTTACTGTAAATTCTTTTGGTCAGATTGTGTTTTTAGGCAGCAAATATTTC